>JBBPLL010000299.1:0-35522 GCA_038089755.1 Leccinellum rugosiceps | reverse complement strand
CGGATCTCTGATCCCCGATTCTAAGTAGGGAGCAGGGAAGAAGGCGTATGTACAAGGGAAGTAAGGCATATAATGTCCTTGGGATTCGAAGAAGATAGATGAAAAAGGAAAAAGTACATTGTTACGTGCGGTTCCCAGCAAGCTGGTTAGCTCGGTTACGCTCTCTGATGCGTACCGATCGCCTAACCGCCAGGTCGGAGTAAGGACCCCTTGATCTACGTAACTCCCGTAAACTCTGTACCACCGCTTCAGGTCGGGACTCAATGAATCCCATTGACTCGGCAAGTCCGGTCCGCTCGTAGTTGAATACATTGAGGCGGAGGGAGAGGTCGGCTTGGCGGCAGTTGAGACGAGTTTCCGGACCTATTGAAAAGTCCTGGAAGTTAGCGTAAGCCCAGTCCATAGTAGCTGGGTTTTTAAATAAGGCGTGGATCATCATCCACTCCGGTTTCTGGTCGTAAAACCGCTTCCTCATCATGCGGTCAAAGTCCTGGTTCCAATCCTGAATGGTCGGGATTTCCCGAGAAAACGGCTCGCGCCAAGGTACGGAACCATGAAAAGAAGGGACATGGTTAGGTATCAAAGAATATTTTAATGTTTGAACGTCCTCGTACTGGCGTGGAAAGAAAGAGTCCTGAAGGACCTCATAACCTTGGTCATGGATCAAGGAACCTGCAACATGAACGTCCTCGTAGCACAAAGTAGGGAACGCATAGCCAATTGCCGAATAAAGAGAAAAAAGAGACTCCCGTTGGAATGCGAAAACAAACCGCTCATTAGGATAAGGAAGCGGCTCAGGTTGAGCCGGAAGCTCCGGTTGCTCGATCCGGAGAGGGAGCACTAGGCGATCGTATTGGAAGATCGTCTGGACCGGGCGCGTGAATGGGAGTTTCTGAGACCACCAAATTTGGATGGTCTGGACTGGCTCGAACGGGAGGAATATATTCGGGATTACCCGGCGAATAGCGACGTCCTCTTCTAACAAGGCCCCTTCGCCAACCGCGATTAGGAGAGTCTCCTCGTTGCGCCACAGCTGGCGAACATGGCGGAATGGGTTGTTGGCGGGGGAGACGTCTTGCAGGTCGTAGGGGAGTTGCAAACGAGGCATCGGGATTAGGACCGGGGGTGTAGGCAGGTGCCGGAGTTTGTGGGATTGGAGTGGGTGGATGGACTCGGTGAGGGACCGGGAGAGGAACTGAGCGGCTAGAGGGAGAAGACACGGAGTTGGAGGAGGAGGAGAGGAATTGGTCGACCGTGAAGAATGGTAAGATCTCCGCTAGGGGTGGTAACCCAACCGGTGGTGGTTGAATTAAGGAGTTCTCCGCTTGTTGTTCCCAGAGTGGGAACCGATCTACTATGTGTTGTGGTGGACGAGTCGGCCTCGGAGAGTGAATTGGCTGGGAGGATTCCGAACTATTATTCCCAGGTATGGGAACTGCTCGGTAGGGAGTGGGAGGACGAGGTGCCACAAGCGGAGTAGATCGGAAGTGAGAGCGGTGTGGGGAACGACGACTGCGAACCGTAAGGTCTGTTCTGAGGTATAGGAACCGAGGAAACTTAAAAGGGCAGCCTCTGCACGACTGTCCACTAAGACCAGGTCTTCTGCAATGAGGGCAGAGTAGTTGGAGACTGTCGTCGATGATGCCGGAGTAAAGACGAGTTGGTCGTCCAAATAGTCTCTCACGGAATGGGCGGAGTCGAGGGAGATTTGGGGTCGGAGACCTCCTAGGGAGATTGCGGGCGAAGTCTGATGCCCTTCTCGTCGGATACGCCGACGGGTTTGGTTGGAAGGCAGGTTGGTCGATGTGACCACCACGGGAACGAAGTGGAGTGGGAAGCGGAGGGATGACAGGAGCGTAAGGGTTAAAGAGTCGCCTACCAGGTAGAGAGGGGTTCTCTTGAGGTCTACGACCAAAAGGTAAAGTCTCGTCAGTACGACGGGAATTAATCTCTAACTGGGAAAGACGCTGAAGTATAGCTGAAAGCTCCTCGCGCGTGACTGAGCTAGGCATCTGGGTACCAATGACGAGCTAGCCTTTAAGTCAAGGTGGGGCTCATAACCTATCGAGATTCTATGATCCCGACAGCGCAGCGAGGGTGATAGGGATTGAGCTAGAGTAGAGACTTACTCTAATTGAGAAGCTTAGAGCTATAAACTAAGGAGGACTTCAAACCAATACTTGGTGTGGAATACTGAGTAGTGGTTATAGGAGAGAAGAGCCTGTTGATTTAGAGCAGAGGCAACGCTCATATATACTACACAAGATGTTTGTACATATTGTGGTATAAAAGATAATCTATCCAATAGCATAAGTAACTCTTATCGTATGGATATTTTATCCAGTAGCAATAACTACTCTTATCTATGACATCATTGTCAGAGATAGCGATGAATAATCAGAATGATTATGTATGGATAGAACGATCTAGAATGGACCGTTCTAGGTACGGTAGTAATAGAAGTAGAATTGAATACTACCGTTCCAACAGCAGAAAGCGTGAATAGCTCGCCCAAAGTGACGTCCATGGTGCACAAGTGGGTCCTGAACGCTCCTGCGATGGAATGGGTAATTGCGACTTAGGCATGAGTGTCAAACTCACGGTCGCTTCCTTGGCCCTGTTTGCAAGGCATACAGTAGTGGTCTTTTCGAGCCGGTTGCTGAAGTGTCTGGGGTCGCGGGTGGCGACCCAGATGTAGCAGACATAATGAGGAGTGAATGAAGAATGAGGAAGGGAAGGAAGGAACCTGAGGATGATTCAGCCTCACCAGCTGCCTTTAAATACCCTTGTCGCTTGAGAACACGTGATGAAGGTCTGCTAGCGGGTGTCACAAGCGGTCACGCAATGGCAAACCTCGCGCACCTTGCTACCCCCCAAATGCAGCCCAGGTGGCCCACTGCCTCCATCCTTACTGATAACCTAGATTTGCTGATTGTCTTCATTAGAGTTGTCGGACGAGCGGGCCTATGTGTATGTGAACAGGTCAAGACTCTGGTCTTTTCCACGAGAGGGTCATCGGCCCACCTATACTTTGGAACCAAACACCGACACCGTGGTATCTGGAGTGCCGAATGATCCATCGTTCAGAATTGATATCAGAATTCCTGACCTCCTTTTCATCCCGCTGTTGTCGGTTCGGAGCATGTGCAACCCACCAGCGCTTTCAGCCCTCCACAGCCAGTAGTTATCTAGACCGCAGGAAGTCCAGAATCAAACCGTCATTTTCCCTTTCTGTTCCAAAATCCTGCAAACCAGGGTTACCTTTTCAGACTTCTGGAATCGTACCTACTTGCTTCTCTCGTCTCCTGGCTTCCAGATTTTTTACATCACGCCCCTTCTCTCCTCGACTTTCTTCAACAGCTAAGCAGATGCATACCGTGTAAACCATGACAATCTTTTTTGCCTGTAAATAATCATGCCACTCATTACTTGATTCACTGGTGTTCGTTCTACGCACACATCTAGTTCTTGTATCACCGCCCCATCATCAAGACGGGCAATTGTTCTTGCTCGGCCTCGGCCACAACACTTGTATGATCAAGAAGTGTACTCGTATCGAGTACAATGATTGCCTGTTGTTCTGTTGACGGAACGACCTTAAACCTTGTAATATTGAGATTAATATTGGATAACGAACTTTCGATGGCAGACACACCTGCATTTCAAACATCCATATTTGCAATCTCATGTATGGTCTGAAGTGCAGTGACCAGCTGAGTTGCCTTAGGAGCTGTTACGCCTAGTTTCTGGAGTTGTCATTAGAGTGGAATGCTCACCTTCATGGGCATATTTACATGATCAGCACTTGAAAGGCGAGTTGAACCTAGCACATTTTGCATCGTATGAAGTTGATAATGATGCTATGGAGTGTGGCCTCATCGCCTGGTGGAACCACAACATACATGCACGCAGTCCAGCACCACGCCGGGCAGCCACGGCAGCTGCTACTGCCTTCAGGGAACTGGATGCAGAGCTGTTGGCTAGTATCTGATGTTCCTCGTAAAGCCAATCCTACACAATGATGCTTAGCTCCCAATTGAGTCATGAGAGCAGAACCAGCTCCTACCGTATCCACGCCCTCGGTTTTAACTTTCCTGTCCTATCTGAAGTGCACACCTATATGGTCGTCCATCCCTCTCTTTCTCGAAGGATCAGCACTGGATCGCACGCTACACCGTTTACATTGAACAGGGGGTCGATCGTGGAGAATTGAGGAAACAAAAAGCCGCTTCCAAATAAGACGTATCAGATAAAGAAGTGGGATCTAGTGTGAAGTACAACGCACCTGATGACGTCCGTCGTGCTAAGTGTGATGTTCTCCCAGAGGATAACCTTTTGGTAGGCGCGGGTGATGTCGCAGCTAAGACCGTTGGAAAGGGGAGGCGTCCTCTTCTTATTGGCATTCGAGCCAGCCGTGGCCGGCTATAGGCGACCCTGCTTTCGGGAGGAGGTTATAGAAGGTAGCTATGCTGTTCGGAGGCATCGCCGAAGCCATAGGCGGCGTCGAACAACTTTGAACAGAAGGCAGAAGGGTAGAAAGGTTCATTGGTTCTGCCTTCACTGATTCCGACTGATGATTGTGGGTATTAAAGGTCCGAGTTAAAGGAGCATCAGGTGAACCAACTGGAACTGGGACGCATAGTTAGGTTGCTTAGATATGGATACGAGGATGTAGAAAGTGGGGACGACACAAGTGGGGACGGTGCTGCTGATCCTGTAGGCAATGCTTGTGCTTGCGACACGCAGTCAGGAAGCGCAACTGACCAAGGATTTATCGAAGTTCACCTTGTGAAACACCAGCTTCTATCAATTTCCGCAACTGTGTTCAGGCATAAGTCAAGATAAAATAGACGTTTGGTCCACGACAACTCTCACCTTTTGCAAAACTTCAACTTGTTTTTGTGCCGAGATACTCCAGGGATTGGCCTGGAGAGCTTTCTCCTTCTGACCCAGTGTAACGTCGAGCTCGCTAAGGACTTGAAATTTGCATACTTTATTCCTGTGAGTGATAGTTCAGCAGGGGCAGATCACGATGTAAAGCACCGACAAGGTAGTCTAAATGCCCCTTTCTACTGCGAGTTGAGTTATGACACTAAAAGGTTCTTGGCCACTCGGTGCGCCGGTTCCCCAGGTGATGGACATTTCCTCTATCTTACTGGAAGTTTCCTCGTCCATATCTTGATAGGTGCCCAAGAAAAGTGGAATGAAAACAACTTACAGCGAGAAGCGGCGCGCATACGCAGCTTCAAAGAGAGAGCAACCCAAAAATGGAAAGTTGAGCCAGCTACCTGGCCGCGGTCCGGCGAAGGCGAAATGGCTTGCCAATGTTCTAGAAGGACTCGCTCCGAGTCGTGGATTCATCTCTCCATGCCGCCATCGATTGCTGTGCCTTCGATATGGAAGATGAGAGGTTATCTTTACACAGATTATGTGAAAAGAGGTCTATGTACATGGTTTGTATGCAAGCAACAGACGACTTTGTCAAGCAAAAGACGCTCGCCCATCCAATCTGCTGTGATCGAGTAAAAACATCATAATGGATCAAATGCTAATGTGCGAGTCGGGACACTACACAACCAAGTCGGCCCATTTTAGGTATTCTAGAGCGAACATGAAAAGTATCTGGACTATTGGCCTGGAGTTAGTGGTAAGCTCTGCCAGATGGGCAGTAAAATCATGTTGGAACGACCTGGAATCCGCATGATATATCTGAGGGGCGGGAAGCGGTGGTGGTTAGTAGGAATAGGCTACGAAGGCGGACTTGGCGCTGGATAGTGTGACCTGCACATAGCGGAGAGGAACAAAGGAGACATCCAGGCGGGTGAAAGTGACGAATGCGTGCGCCAACGCATCAGGCAGTCGCTTGAGATAACATTTGGAGTAAGTATCTGAGAGGGCTCGGACATGCGTCATAAAAGAACGCACGACGAGTGAAATTAGTGTTAATACAACACAAAGAGAGAACGTGGGTCGGCAACAAGATAGATGCTTACAACTTGCACCATCGCCACGTCTATGTCCATGTCCACGTCGCTCGTACTCCCCGAATCCTCCCCTCTGCCTGCATCGTGAAGGGCAGCAGCAACGTCAGCGTCAGTGCTCCACCCATGAATCACGCCGGGCTGGTTACTCACCACCTCGTCCAGGAAGCCCAGACGTGTCTGGAGACACCCCTGCGATCTTAGCGCTACCGCCCCACCAACGTCGACTCCCGCAGTTCGGCGCTCCCACCGAAACTTTCGACACGTGCCTCACAAACATGTAGAGCGTGATCGTATCAACTGAGAATTGCTTATCCCAGAAACGCACTGCATGAGTATTACTTGGTGCACGTTCGGTGGGATTACCCACAGACCCGAGAGCGGGAACACGTGGTAGTCTGCCACTGGCACCAGGACATTCTGTCCCGGGTTGGATACTGACGGTGCAAGCAGCAGGTGGAAACCAAACTCTGTCAGTGATGGGATGCGCGTCAGGAAGTATGTGACGGGAGGAGAACAGGCGAAGGGAGTGTAGTCGCGTGAGGCAGGCGGGCCAAGGACGAGTTCTCTGAAGCCCATCAGGCGACAGATATAAGGGGGTATGGGATCAAGTATATTACCCCCTTTGAAAAAGTCGCTAATCAGATCATTAATAATATTCATTATCATCATCGAAAAAAAAGGATGACATACTGAGACAGAAGGGTGACGTTTCCAGAGTGAAGAGTTTGGAAAGGGAGGCGGTAAAATGAATAGAGTGGGCACTGGCAACACAACGTCGCACTTGGTGCCTCGAACATGGGCAAGAAGAGAATGAACATGCTTGGGAGAAGTTGTGCGTTTGCATATCCATATCGGCATCATCAAGTTTGTCAGGGTAAAGTGGCAAGGTAGGGGTAAGCGGGGACGGCAGTGAGTTTATATGTAAGATAAGTCTTCTGGGGGTATAACTTGGAGGTACAGAGCATGGTGCCCTTGCAGCAAGTTGGATACATCCTGTGGTGCGTCATGGAGCGAAGTACTGTACTATCGACCACTGCCGACGAGTGAACAAATAACAACCTTGTGTCTCCGTCGGCGGGCTGCAGCAGGTTGAACGGGTAGAAACCAGAGACCCGTGTACGCGAAAGAGCGTGTCAGTTCACTCGTGTTTCCCTAAGTCGCAAGGCTCTCTAAGAGAACCAGAGGTCCAGATGTCTCATTGGCAGGTTTTCACTGCAAATTGTCTCTGCCAATCAACTGGCTCTGAGCGGGTAGGGCAGTGGAGGGAGTTGAAGGGAGGAGGGCTGCGAAGGGGAGTACCATATGCACCGACAAGGGATAGATGACTGCTGTTGACGGAAGGGCGAGACGTTCAGCGGAGGAGACGCATGATCATTATGGGATACTAGATGAATAAGATTAAATAAGTTAACTTGCCATCAATTGATGTCAAACGCTGTACTACGAACCAGTAATTCTCCTCCTTTGCTCATACCTCGTCTTACATGGCCGAGGTTCCAGGATTCGACTCTCGAACAAGTCAACCGGACGCACGCGCCAATCAAACAGTTATGACGAGCCCATTATGTAGAGTAGAAATCCTTATGGGGTGATCGATGGGTCCCATACCTCGGTCATCTATCACTCGCAGACATTGAACTGCATATGCTTTGAGCTGTGTTGCAAAGAAGAAGAAAACCGAGAAAATGCACTCACAACTCGCCTGAGTACCGTCCCTTGACAAAGATTTTGCCTTTAAGCGGCTTCAGACGCACCACTCTGTCGTGCAAACGTTATGTGTGAGCCCCTCTAGCGCCAACATGGAGAACGAGATGTTCAACCCCACAATGCAGTAGGTCAGGCATGTCTCCATCGTTGAGGTCCATCTCCCAGAAGAGCAACGACAGCTGCTCGTTGTCTCAGCGCGTCTAGATAGTTGCCACAATGTACATCTGAGCAGCAGCTTGGCACGCGTTGAGCAAGAGGAGGGCGTGGGACTGTACATTGGACAAGTCGGGTGGTGAGGAGCGTGTGGAGGGCGATGGATAGTGTTTTAAGGTCCGGTCCTAAGACCGAAAAAAAACCGTAACCGGACCGAAACTGGACCGCAAAAGACTGAACCGATTGTCCGGTCCGGTCCGGTCTTTTTTCGGTTACGGTTCGGTCTTTTTGATTTCGAGATTTTCGAAAAACCGATAAAAACCGGTCTTAACCGGTCTCAACCGGTATCCGGAGTTAGCCCCTATTAGAGGGTATAATGACCGAATTACCCTGATTTCCCCATATTTTTACGATTTTTTCCGAGTGAGTTATGACCATTTTACAAAATACCTTCTCCAAAATGAGTGATTACCCGGAATTGGGCATATCTCGACCGCGTGTGAACGGAATTACATAAATATTGGCGGAAATGGAAGCCAAGAGTATCGGCTAGACTCGGTACAGCCACTGCCAAGCGTGATTCACACGGTAATATATTCTCCGAAATGGGTTTCTAAGTAGTTAAACTCGAGAAATGACATGCAGTTTTAAAATGGTCATATCTCGACGGCCCCTGAACCGATTTACATAATAAAAATATGGAGCGGAAGCCAGGAATCCGTAGTAATTTTCATACCCCTGAAAGACCGGTTAAAAACCGTAACCGGACCGACAGAAACCGACAAAGACCGATTTTATCGGTTTTGATCGGTTTTGGTCCGGTTTTTCCAAATCAGGAAATTCCCATGACCGGTTACGGTTACGGTTATGCCCAAATAAGGCAAAAAACCGGACCGGACCGGACCTTAAATCACTACCCACAATGGATGGCTGGTCTATTGCCAGCTCCTCATTCCCCTGCCTCAGTCACCCACAATGGATGGCTGGTCTATTGCCAGCTCCTCATTCCCCTGCCTCAGTCGCCCACAATGGATGGCTGGTCTATTGCCAGCTCCTCGTTCCCCGCCTCCGAGGCACCCGCGATGGATGGCCGGTCTATTGCCAGCTCCTCGCTCCCCGCCTCCGAGGCACCCGCAATGGACAGCCGGTCTATTGCCAGCTCCTCGTTCCCTGCCTCCAAGGCACCCGCGATGGACAGCCAGTCTATTGCCAGCTCCTCGTTCTGCCTCCGAGTCACCCGCGATGGACAGCTGGTGTATTGCCAGCTCCTCGTTCCACCTTCGAGTCACCCGCAATGGACGGCTGGTGTATTGCCAGCTCCTCGTTCCCCCGCCTATGAGGCACCCGCGATGGATGGCCAGTGTATTGCCAGCTCCTCATTCCCCCACCTCCGAGGTCCTGCGATGGACGGCTGGTGTATTACTAGCTCCTCGTTTCTGCCTCCGAGTCACCCGGTTGCTGGCGCATTGCCAGCTCCTCATTCTCCCGCCTCTGAGGCACTCGCGATGGACGGCTGGTTTATTGCCAACTCCTCATTTCCTCCCTCCGCGTCGCTCGTGATGGATGGTTGGTCTATTACCAGCTCCTCGTTCCCCGCCTCAAGTCTCCCGCAACACCACGGACCATGTAATGGGACAAAAGATGTGAATGAACAAGAGAAAACTTTGGGCGGCGGTGACGACAAGTCAGGCCTTCGGGGACCATCCAAAGTGCTGTGATGGGAAGCGTCCAAGATCCGTATCCTGAGAGATCCCTCAAAGTCCTGGACTCGTGACGCGAGATGCATGGCCTAACTTTTCAGCAGATACCTTGTTTAAAAGCGAACATAATGGTTGTAAAGTTATTGGTACATGTGCATCTGATACAACACATGAAGATAGTTAGGACAGCATGTTCAGAACAACATAGGAATGTAGGATTCATAGCACGAAACAAGGTAAAGGGTAGAGTACACAAAAAGGCGTTGCGAGAACTGAATATCAAACCCAGATGGGTAGAGAACATAGTATGATACTAGCGCAGTAGGGTATGGCACAGGTGCGGGTAGCCCACACGGGTATGGTACCCATACCCACATATCTGACTCGGAAAAGCATGAGGCCAGTGTTGCACAACGCACACACATGCGTGTTGTGTGATCGCTTCTGCACGCTGGGAGGATGCGGCAGCGGCATCATCATTTAGCGTCGCCACGTCATCATGTGCCGTCGCATTGGGTTGTGGGATCCCGCTAGCGTGCCATCGTTGTTGTTGTCGTATCGTTGTGTCACTGCTGCCTTGTTGCCCAGCCTCTGCCAGTGGCATCTGCATCTGCAAGTGCGTCGTCGTCGCACTGTCGCCCACTGTGCTGCGTCGGCGGCGGCGTGCCATGCCATGACGTTGTTGTTGTATGTGGCAGGGACAGAGGCGAGGGCGACCGTCCGGCGACGGTCGTTGTCGTCACATTGTCACAGCATTGCCATCATGACACACTATTGCCGTCGTCGCTTTCGTGTGGGCGAGGGAGAGGGGAGGGAGGAGACGACACGTTATCGATCATCATTGAGAGTCGTTGAGTCATCGTCACCCTTTGCTACTACCTCGTGGGTAATACCCGCGATACCCGCGCCATTCCCTAATCTGAATTTGATTCATCAGTGACTTGACTTTCTGTCACGTTCGAATTGGTAGCTGCCACACCCACCATCTTGAACTCCTTCGATCCTTTATCATCACAGCTCCACACTGCCCACCAACTGAGTTCAATTTAGCTCCGTGGAAAGATGCAATATTGGTCACACCTCGTCATGCAGTTCGTCGCCAATGGAACTCTGTGATGGCACTTAAACACTGCCGGGAAAGAGGACGTCAATTGCTCGTTCGTCAGGCACATATAGGTGACCAACCGGTGACACTGTCGGTAGTACCAAGTCAGAAGAATAATCCGTGCTAACGGACATGATTGTCTTCGGAATAGGAATGAATCTGGTAAAAAAGAATACACATTGCCTGAGATAGAGTGTGGTGCAGTTTGACAAACGCTCTCGAAGAGGGTCCCGAGCGTGCGAGCCTCACTGGGCGATCTCTGAGTCGCCTGTCGAGGGTGGTGGGGGACGTCTTTGATAGATCTTTCCTCAAATGCCTAGTGTGCATGGGTGGGATGGTGATGAGTTGGAGTTGAATATCTAAAGACTCGCAGTCTCGGGAATAACCATGCTTGCTGCGGCACAAAGCCGGGGCACAAAAGAGCAGAACTATATCGAAAAAAGGCGGGTACAGGGAGAAGATGCTGATGCCCCAGATTAGTGAATACACCTCGGCAACTAAAGGAGAACCGACATTGCGACGTGTCATCGATCCGAGTTGGGATGTAGCGAGTCGTTACAGAATGACACTGACACTCGTGTGTTTGGAGACTGTAGCGAACCACGGAAAATAATCACCGCGACAGGTAAACATACCGCATCAATGCTTTCGAAAATATACTGACCAGAGTTGAGAATACTTGGATTCTTGCATATCGTCCCCAAAATGTTGACGAGGCGCTGGAGAATGTGTTGGTGGACCGGCGTCAGCGTTTAACGCGCCATGACAATCACGCGCATTGCGCCTAGTTTGCGTGTCGTTGTGAATATACACTGGTGGAACAAAGAGAAATGGGGCAAACATACATTTCATGAGGTGGTCGTTCTCGGCCACTTTTCAGGCGTACTCGCGCCTTCGATCTTGTTGAGCACCACGTTCAATAATTCCGCCACAAAATCCTGTACGTCTGCCTGCCGGAACCTACGACGTTGTGAGCACAGGTGTGCCAAGTGAGGGACAACGACCTACATCAACTGGCCCCCTTTTTGATATACAGGATCCAGTCGATGGTGATGGCAACATAGGTATACGCGACGTAATTTTCCGAAGTGAGATGCTTGATCAGGAGGGGTAACAGGGAGAGCAACTGCTCCTTTGTTAGCTGTGTGGAACATAGCATCAATCATTGGTATTCTGCACGACGTCAAATGAATGACCTAATTGCGGAAGGTCAACAAGAACCGATAGCGTCGATTTGGAGGATCGGATGAATCGTACGACCCTGCGCGGCCTGCAAATCCTGGAAGACGTAATCAGAGAAAAACTTGACGACGTCCACTTGGGCGTTGACCGAAGTCACACCGTGCTGACGTTCCTGTGAGCCAGGGAATCAACGACACGAAAACACACCTGCATTGTTGACGTCTCGGCCGCCTTGGCCCTGAAATTTGTCTCCAGGTCCCTGCCATACTCCTGCAACCCAGACTGTATCCACACACCCACAAGCTCGGTCGTCTCCGTCCGATATCCGCTGTTCACCAGCGCTTGCAACACGTCCACTGCTGCCTGTCGTCGCGTGCTCGCCTCCCGCCTGTGCCACCCACGCTTGCACCTGCACCACCCACGCCACCGCCAGACGGGAGGGCGAGGCCGAGGCGGATGAATTCGAGGGGATCATCTTCAAATGATCGATCTCGTGTTCGCGCAAGGGGACATTGGGCACAACGACGCCTTGAACGTGGGAGGAATGACACCACGTGAGGAAAAGAGCACTTGTAATACCCTGAACGGATCTCAGTCGAGATGAATCGCAGCGCCTGGGAGACGAGCTATGTGGGGTCAGAGGGGGACAGCATAATCATAGGGCCATGGGACGCACGTCGTCGTCGGCAACGTTGGGGAGATTGTTGGATCCAACGAGTTGCCAGGCGGTCTGGACAAAGTGTTCGATTGCGGGCGACTTGGCAAGTTGATCTGGGTACAGTTTGATGTGGAGCTGATAGGCGGGCTGAGGATAGGCAGATCAGGCCGTGCGCGTACACTCGCCTCAGTTATCTCGAAAATGACAGTCTTGAGACACACCAGGAGGGAGGGCGTGGCCTCCTCGGGCTGAAAGACGCGTCAGAACTGCAGCGGTGTGGAATAACGCGGTACCCACGTCCTTGCGGAGCTCCTGTGGATCCCAAGTCAAGCAGCGCTGAAACCAGCCTTTCGTTGGCGCAAAAAACTCGTGGTGCACGTCCCCGATGGCGGGTGGCAAATCGACACGTGAAATCATAAAATATTTCAGCTAGCAGGATCTGCACTTGTGCGATAATGTCTAGGTTGGGTTGAGTGGCGCTAAGGAGGTGGGTGGCAGACTGTCGAAAGAGATCAAGAAACAGGGTAATGAAGCGATCCAGGACGAGGTTGATCTCAGTGTAGAGTTCGTCTGATCGAACTTGTGAACGCCAGTGGCGAAAGATGGAGTGTGCAGTTTCAAGGACGCCGAGGCTGATGTTGTATTCAGTAGAGGAGAGAGAGCGGATAAGTTACTGGAGGTGGATGGGATGGGAAGCAATCTGGAGCGAGAAGACGCACATCGATAAGATCTGACCACTTTACGGAGCTCTGTGATCTCTGCACGGATGACTTTGTCCGCTGGTTGGGCCAGTGCGATCATGGCAGGCATGAGCTGGTCACGCAGAGCGGCCTTATCTTGCCCGAGGAGGGAGGCGACATCCTATGTAGACTTTTGAAGCAGGAATGAGACGAGGACAATGTAGAGTACACACTTCCTCCAATCTGAACTTTGCTACGTTGTTGAGGTAGATGTCACCTGCGAGTCGAACTGAACGATCTGGGGCATTGTCAAGGATGAGAACAAGGAGGTGAGGAAGAAATCCTGGCTGGACTGTGAGCTGGTTAAGCTGTTGCTCTGCTTGTTGGTGGGGGAGGCTACTAGTGTACCGACGTGAGCGTTCATCGAATCGAGAAGGGAAGACGGCAATAACACCGCCACCGATACAAGTTCCGCGGAGCGTGACGCGTGACGGCGGACCGTCTCTTCGTCGAGGAACGTTAAGACAGGTTTTCTGCTTCGGATGTTCAGAAAGGCTATTTTCTAGACCTTTTGAATGTGTCCCAGATTTTCAGATTAGGACTGCATGTAACATTGTGGATCCTATCGTGACAATTTCTCGTCATGTGACATTTCACTGCCAGGTGTGACATTTCAACTGAAGTGACTTTTTTTTGGATAGCGTGTGACATTTTGGACCTGCTGTGACATTCTGGAGATTGTGACGATTTTTTCCTTAGAATGAGTTTTCGAGCATTTTGTCCAGTGGTGTCCGTCAAAAAAGGAAGCTTCCAGAAGGGTAAACTATGACTTCGGGTCTAATCCCCCTTATGACGAGCCTGAACCGATCGGTGTACACACCACGCGTGGGCAGTACAAAACGATGGAAAGGAGTGGAAGCAACCACCAAGAACCTGATTGTTCGGTATCTGTTAGTACAACGTTCTTGGCAGTGCGCTGGCTGTGGTCAGAATCAGGAAAAATGATGGATACTTACGGCTTTTCGAAAGATCATATGGGGCTTACTAATATGTACATAAGGCTTTGGCGCGTGTCGAGCGGAGTAGTGATGAGCGTGTGAACATGAGTGAGGTGGAGATATGGTGGCTCTTATCTTGTCTCTGTCCCTTATGTTTGGTTGGTATAAAAATCTTTTATAGTCTACAGCTACTGTATTATTGTCTCGTGTAATCGATACCAGACTTGCGATGACGCAGCATGATTGAGGGCTCCTGTAGCTTGTTTGGCCTAACGACTTCCAACAAGTAAAACACATCCGGATTAGGAGCGATAATTGGCGCCGTGATCGAGGATGTTCAGCAAAGATCCCATCAGCACCTAGGGGAGGGCCGCCATTCATAGGGTTGCGCGGTGACACAGTATTTGTATTCGTTGAGCTATAGGCAGCAGTTTCAGCGCCTCCGAGTCACCCCCTCCTTATGCGTCATGCTCTTCCCCCCTCGTCCTCCTCGTCCTCCTCATCCATCTCAGCCTCCAGTGCCTCGAAATCAATTCCACAGTCCATCTCCTCCACTTGGTTTAGATATGCCAAACCTGCTTCGTCCCTGTAAGTTGTACATGTAGCATAAAATTAGTCATATTAGCGCAAATCAAATGAATACGAACAGTATTTTTTCGAACATCGTTTTCTTGAAGTTGTCGGTCCATCTGGGTGATTTGTTACTCAGCTGGTCCATCATGTTCTTATACCACCTCCACCTGCAGAAAAGATAAAGTACCAGCAGTGCAATCGAATCATGAATGTAGTCGCTTACCGTATAGCAAATTGATCTTCTGTAAATTCGACCAGGCTTTTTCGTCCAGACGCATATCCTCTCGCCGCACATTCAACCTGCACTCAATGTCAACCAAGAGGTTGGCTCAGGCCCTATCGTGAAGGAGATTACTCACCGCCGTGGCAACCAATGCAAGTAAGACATTCGGCATGGTTTTAAACGCTGCTGCATGCTTGATCCCTTCACCTCTGCGACCAAACCATTGGTTGTGGATGATGTTACGAATGACGGGATGCATGAATGGTTGTTTAGGGTCAAACGTTTTATTCTAAAGGCCAGCTAACGTCAGTGAGAATTCTACTGGCAAATAAATATTTACCTCCAAGTTCAAGTTACCGTACAAGAACGCATTGTGCTTTAGCATCCACTCAACCAGCTCCCTCACCTCATCTGCCTTGTGAGAACCCGGTATATTATAGGCAGTGGAAAAAAGAGAACGGGCTTTGTTGACGACCTCGCCACGTAGCTGGGAAACTGCATACCACACCTATTAGAATGGGCCTCAGAGATATCTGTTATTAACGCTTGAAGAGTGAACAACATACTGACATATTCGAGGATTTGATTCAAAATGTCTGGTTGTGCTTTGAGTTCCTCCAGCTCCTTGTCGAGACTTGGTTGATCTTTGACGACTTCGGCCAATCTGTCAAAGCATACGTCGAGTTTTTGGGTAGACGGCGGGAAAGAATTCTCAGTGGCGATATAAAGGCGCATCAAAGCATGCCCATTGTTTGCCATCGTCTTCTGAGATGGGCTCTGAAACTGTTCCAAACAGACCTTGGTCGACTTTTTATTCGACTTTTCAACATTGCCCTGATCCTGGTGGCGTTCACCGTCCCTCCGTCGAGAGCCCTTTCGCCCGGCGTTTGCATCTTGCACTACCGTGAGCTGAAACATACAGTACATCAGAATAGCCCTTCACTTCCATTGACACTTACTCCGTTGGATCTGCCGTTCGTGGCTTCTGTGTGTGCATCCTCCTCGCCAACCTCGTTGTTACCATTGTCATCATTTGCGTGTGGATCAGTAGTGCTACCTTCAACATCACCCTCCCTATGGGTTGTATCATTGTCATCTGCTTTCATTTCCCCCATAGGTTAGCATTCAGTGGTATCGGTAGTTTCTAGTGTCCAAATAACATACCTTCTCCTTCACCGAAAGATGTTTCATTGTGATCCCGTCTGATTACCTCTGCCAATCTTTCTTCATCCGAGTCAAGTGTCGTATCAACACGTCTTTTTTTGCAGGCGGAAGGACGAGGTTGACCTTCGTCAGATTCTTCCCCTCTCTCTATAGCTTGCATTGTCAAACTCCTGCTGCGAATCTCTGGTCGGTACGTTAGTGCATGGGCTCCTGCGTATGTAGGAGTCTGTCTTTCCTTTTGCTCGCTCTGCTGCCTCTGCCTTCTTCTCCGCAGCCTTGAGACGTGCTCGCAGCCTTGCAATTTCAGTCATGTTACCATCCTTTTGAGCAACCAGTCTTGCAGGTTTTGTTGCTCCGGTCTTGGAAACTGTTGGTCTTTTGTGCGCCATTGTGGGGAGCAAAAAAGAGTAGGAGAAAGATGGTTCGCAAAAAATGCCGGTGCCCCAAAATGTAACCAAGTCATCGAGAGTTGAGACTACCTTGCCATAACATTTGTGAATATGGTGAATCACTTACTACCTGTTTGCTTTTTGCTTAGGCAAGCAAGCAGGGGTCAATGCCAAATAGCCGAAGCTAAGTTGAGGACATGTCAAAGGTGTAGCATTAATGGAAATAGCATAAAAATAGCATAAATGGTATCAGCTAAACGCCGAATTGTTCGACCAACCATTGCGGTCGTCGACCCACCCAACCATTGCCTGATCAGTGTGCATCACCAGAGAAGCGCGTGTGCCCCGAAAGTGTAGGTTAAAGTGAGTTACCTCTGCCGACCGAAAGATCATCCAGTCACCCGATCTAAGACCCACCACAAGGCCTGTCTCCGCCATGCACAATTCACCGCCTTCGAAGGATCCGATTGGCATTACTAGACAAATCATCTGATCTTGAGAATCACGATGACCTCTTGTGTGGACATTGAAATTGATGACCAGTGACTGGAATGGGTAAACAGGAGACAAACTATTGCCAGGTAAAACGTCCACAGAGAGTGCAAGCATCTCAAATTCGCTGGGCAAGCACCTGTTCATCTAACAGGAATTAGCACACTATCCCTTGAGATGCCTTACATTTAGAGAAGAAACATACCTCATCCTGTATATAACTGAATACGTCCGCAAATGTGGTTTGCAAAGATGAGAACTCGCGCCAGTAATTCCGAGCTTCTCGGGACAGGTAAGGAATGAGCTGGTTATAATTCATCCGTGACCCATCCTCCCTTTCCAAATACCAAGGATGGATACCTATTGGCATTTTATCACCCTGACAAGGAAGGTTACCACGATAACTTCAAGGCTGCAGGCAGCAGGAGTCACTTACCCGGGTACAGTGTCGATTATACCATGCAAAATGGATGGCTCTGAACCGGGCACCGGCGCTACCCACCGAACTATCCTGATTTTCCATGTGTAAGATCCCCGACATGCATGCAGTGAGGTTGGCCTCCAGCGCTTCCCGCATATGTGAGGGCAGACTTGTGCATATGAAAGCCATCAAGTTATTGTTGCGGTCTCGAATGTCAATATTTGAGCTGCGCAGATATCAGCCGATGACGGGCGGAATGAGAACCCACGCCCACCTGGTGATATTCTCTCCACGGATGCGAATGTAAGCGGATGGTGAAGGTTTCATGCCATTGACATAAAAGTTTGACAACTGCGCACGTCAGGTAAAACTGTACACTGGGCGTCGGGACATCAATATACCTTGGTCCTCAGGTCCTCGACTCCCGTAACTTCTTCGCCAGCGGCGGCAAATGTCCGCTGCGACTCCGTCCAAAGAATATTTTCCATGAGGTTTCGAGGTGCGGATGTGATGTTGCTCTCCAGTGCTGGATCAAACATTGTATGGATGACATGAAGACAGTCGGATAGACCGTGATGGGGGTTTTCTGATGGATATGGTGAGGGCGGTAATATATCATCTATATCCGACAGTGGTGGGGAATACACTCGAGGAGAATGCACCTGGATTTCGCGACAGGTCAACTGGTAAAGGGATATTGGAGGGGGAGATGGATCACTGGCCGGAAGCTCTACTGCGTTGGACCAAATGGACATATTTCTAGAGAAGAGATTGAATGAACTGGGCTTATTGGGTGAACATCTGCGCAACATGTTAAGTTGGGAAGTACTCACTTAAGAATGATCGTATCGAAGAAACTGTCAGAATCTTGCAAGTTATGACAGAAAATATCATGGGGAAGTCGGTAATCTTCAAGAAGGGTGGGCGAGAAAACCATGTCCAGGGATAAAGGTAACGTGGTTTTCATTCGGGCTATTGTTGGCACAATGGAATTTTCAACCAACTGCCGATGACCCGCTTACGCGAAAAACAATCGTCAGCGGAGATTACAACGGAATGAAAGCGAACACCACACCTTCCACCGGAGCACGTAAGATTTTGGCTAACTCCCAAGAGATATCGGAAGGCATCTTGCTGATAGAGGTGCGAAGCCCGAGCCCAGCGATCAGAATGAGGAGGTACACAGAGCCTCCCCCAGCCAGCATAGCGAATTTGCTCCCCATAGCGTTCCAAGTGGTGAACGCTCGGAGTCCAGGCCTATAGGGATGGCTCTTCAGTTCCTGGCGCCAGATCCTAGCAAGGGACGTTGTGCCCCTATGCAGACGTAGACTGCAATGGAAGGACATTATCATTGCTGAACGATGATTGCAGGAAGACTACTAACCTCTGACACTTTGCGGTAATTTGAATCAGATTCATCATCCACAAAAAATTGACGTTAACATTCTTTGCGGTCAGCCGAGTGCACCGGAACACAAGGGAAGAGAGGCTTTGATCATGGATGAAGGCTTGGTCCTGTTCCAGTGACTTTGCAATTGCCGCAACCCAACCCTTGACGTCATGAGTTGATGAATTCCAGTGTGCGGCGGCCAGTTCTGCAAGGATGGCGTCCACTTCTGGTGAAGAGGAAACATAGGGATCCTTGCGGAGCGAATACCTGCCGTGTGAGAGCTTATTGGGAGGAAGAGCACCTCGATTGCATTCGCCATTGGGGCAGATCGGAGGAAGCGGCTCACCCGCGCCGTGAGCGTCTTCAACTTGAGGGTGGTCATTGGAGCATTCGGTGCATTGAGACAGTCGAGGTCGAGGCTGAGTGCTCCCAGCTGGCAATGTGAGCTTCAAAATACAAGGTAATACAAGTTTACAAGGACCGCTTACTTCTCAGTGTTGAACCCTCTCCAGTGGCTAGGGTAGCGATGGACGGACCGGCTGAACGGAACGCATTGCCCTCCATTAGCGCAGGGTCGGGCAATGGCGAAGAAGCTCGGTAGAGAGTGCATGAAGGAGCAGGTCTATCACCGACCAAATTGCGCTGCAAATCAGACACAACCTGATCCCTTCGGTCTATGAGCGGAGCTGGGGCAGAATGCGCCCGTGGATGCCTGACCGATATGTCGGAAGGATCTGAAACATCTTGTGGCGCATTAAATGTTGGGGATAAAGTGGACCGGGCGAGCACAGGCTGGGCGAATGATGGGTATTTCCACCAACGTGTCAGAAGTGGGAAATACAGAAACATTGTATGAACGTACCTGGGCAGCATGGATCCATGCCTCCATCGCTGTGACGGTGGGTTGTAAGTGGGCAGGAAGGAGAGAACAGTGGTCGAGAAGGTGGAGGCATTCCACTAGCAGCGTGATGTCGGTCCGTTGGAGGGTGATTGTCAGGTGGTCATCTAATTGGATAGCCATGCTTAGCAGCCACGTCCCACTTCCAGTCCGAGGCCGACTCGGGCTCAGTATTCTCAAAGAGAGTGGCGGTGTTATATTCGAACCCCGCAACTTTAGTCCCGCCACTTCATGTCCCTTGTCGAAGTTACTATCCCTTACCGCAGTTCAATACTAGACAAAACACACACCACTTCCGTCAATTTATGGTACATATGTTATGTTCTATATAATGCCTGTGTCTATGAAGTTCAACGAGTACAATACATGCAGTAGTTTTTGAGACCGTGCAGTTAACCTCTGTCACGCCAGTAAGCACCAACCCGTGTAGCCTATAGAACGGCCGGAGTCTGAATTAGTTGCGTGACGTGCCGTGCGAATTTGTGACACCATACTAGGTGCCGAACTAGTGTAAGGTGATAGTTTCCGCAATGCAATTGAAACTCAGCTGTCAGCTACCATGTATCAGAAGCGAAAATTTGCGCACCTAGATGACAAACATCTAAATGGGGATACATTACAGCATGTATGTAAGGATCAGCAAATCTGGCTATTCCAAATCTGGGTGATTGCGTCCTTCCGTTCCCCGGCCCCAACTCGGGCGAGATGGGCCTAGCATGCTCTCACGTGAGCCGTTGCGGTGCCCATGGCAGCGTGAAAGATCCGAATGTCACAGGTAAGCGTTAAATATTAACATATTCATATTTGGCACGCGGAAACTCCCAGCACCCCGCCATCCTTTGTGCTTACTACTCTGAATCCTAGTAACCACTATGTCTCACCCGAGTCACCCCATTGCGCCAGTGAGCTAATTCCTTGTCTCAACTGTTACAACCAGGACCCTTCGAGGTTAACTAGTTAATTAACGCTTTGTCCCCAGACATCAGCATCCTTGAGTCAGCCTAATCAGTCACCCGTGCATTTGACCTCCTTTATGCCCCCCTTCAACACGGTGAGTAAATTCATGTTCAGTTTGCCACACCTTGGTTAAATACGCTGGATAGCATGCTCCCCCTCTTCTCCACACCCGCGAAACTCGTACCCTGGCTCATGCGTCATCGGGCTTAACGGAGTGCACTGTTCAAGCGCATAGTATTGCTGATCCGGTACCCTTCATACACGGACTTTTCCCAGACACCATGGTTCTCAATGGTAGTATGGAGACATCCCCGGGCCCGGTTATAATCCAGATCCTTGAAGACCTGCAGAAAGGCCCAGCTTGGCGGAATTGGATTAGGTTTGCGAACGACAAACTCGGACAATCCGAACAAGAAGAGAATATTGCTACTTTGTTCCAGAAAATCGTCCAGGAGGCCGATGGAATCGTTCCGACATGGACTTATGGTGGCCGCCGTTGGAGCGCTGTAAACAATAAATCCCCTCCCCGAGGTGCAGATGTTCTTCGCAAGCCAGATCTTGTCTGCGTCGACACTCGCTTGGCTGTTGGTAGCGCCATCAATGATTGGAGGCACTTTGCAGCTGTTGGCGAGGTTAAAAGTGGACCTATCTCGGCGTCCAAGGTCTTTGGCCTCCTGGCTGAGCGGGCAGCGACCATCTTTCGCAATCAAGATGCTCGGCGCTTTGTCCTCACATTCGCCCTTATCAAGACGAAGTTCACTCTGGCATTCTTTGACCGGGGAGGATCCATAGTTGGTCAACCGTTGGACATCCTGGAACATCCCCGTGACTTCTTACGTTTTCTCATCGGAATGTCATTCGCCGACCATGAATCTATTGGTTATGAATCAACTGTTGTCACCAAAAACATTCGATACATTAACTCCCACATCTTCGGCACCGTTCCCATCCACTGCACTCTCTTTATAGCCGACCGCATGCATAGCAAGGGTACTGTGGTGTGGCTCGGCCAAGTAGATCCATCGAACGTACGCATACCGAAAATTGTCAAGAATACTTTTCGTTTGACGATTCGGGAGCCTGAGGACGAATATTTCCCCATCGTCGTCAAGTCCACGTGGGTCGACTCACACAATAGTACCACAGAAGGTTTCATCCTTGCGCTCCTCCATCATAAAGGGGTTCGTGGCGTTCCAAGGGTACTTGCAGAGGAGTGCGTCAAGGCGTCCAAGCCTCTCAAACACACCGGCTCTGTACCCGACAACACTACCCTCAATCGATCTCGACTTGGAGTCAAATTGCGGCTGTCGAAGGCTGCTTTGAAATCCTACCAGTTCAAATCCCCAGAAAAGCTGTTGGGATATGATCCTCGTTCGCACATCCGCAATTTTATCGCGCCATGGGGCATGTCAATCTATAAGTTTCGCAGTGGTGTTGAGCTGCTCGGTATCATGTTGGATGTCTTATCGGGTGAGTCTATCCATTGTTGCACCGAAGCAAAAGCTGACTCAATATGTGTCGCTCCAGCACATGAACAGGCCTCCTCTCCCTATTATGAAAATTCAGGTAGCAATGACTTCAAGAAGCGCTTCCCCTTCTCCATTCTCCACCGCGACCCATCTCCCTTCAACATTGCTATGGTCCCTCAGAAGAACAGTGAATTCGAGCCAGACGAACTTCGTACCCAGGGAGAGTATCGAGGCTTACTCCTCGACTGGGGTTTTGCCGGTATCACTTATAGCAACGAGCTCGCCCTCGATCATACCCAGCCATCTAACACCTCCGATGATGAAGACGCTGAAGCTAGTACGTCAGATTCTGCTGAGATGGCAACAGAAGTGGATCCTGGTAGCGATGGAGAGAAAGATCCAAATTCCTCCCACATGAGCTTCCCTGACGTTGAGAACTGTGACAGTGGTATGCTCACAGCCACCCCTGAAGTCATCGATGACTTTGAACATCTGGTCCAGCTGGTTCAAAACCTGGTCAGCCAGGAGGAACCACGGATTCAGATAACGGTGTGTTCATTTAGAATTGTCATGAGGCCATACTTAAGCAGGTTTAGGGTACCCGTCCATTCATGTCCGTCGAATTACTTCTTGCATCACTCGTTCTCTCCTCGGGGGAGCATCCTTGGACCGAGCATTATGCGGAGGTCAAGCATGCAAGCCGGCACGACCTCGAAGCTTTCTACATGGTTCTAGTTTCCCTCTGTATCTTATACGAGGAACCTCACCGCCCAAAAGCCTTCTCAGACTATAAAAATAAAAATGCGTGGTTGCTGCCTGAAAGTCTGATCCTTCCTGTTAGTGCGGTGCTGTGGCTCACAGGAGGGGAAAACAATGACGTTCATGCCATCCGCACACGCTTCGGCAATCTCTGTACATCTGACGGTCTAGCCGGCTTCATTTTTCCCTATTTCTCACCCTACTTCCAACCATTATACCCTTACCTCGAGCGCCTTCGGATGCTCCTTTTTGGGAATCACTGCTGGGGTCCCGGTCCCTATGTTTCTCCCTCCAACGAACCAACTCACGCTCAGTTTCGGATGATCCTTGTTGACGCCATGACGAACATCCCGAAGGACAACAAGGGTTTTGCCTCTTTGACGACCGACCCCCCAGGGCTCTATCCTCCCATCAATACAGAGGGGAAATGGACGGGAAAAATCTTTGATGGAATCAACCCACCTCTACAGTCAAACAACACGTTTTCTTACAATGTTGTATCAGCCAAGACGCCTATCAGTACGTCCATGATGTCTTTGCATCCATCCATCAACAACTCCGAGATCACAACGGCCTCTTCCGAGTTCGGTACTATTGTAACCACCGCGGACACCACAGGGGAATCACCTAGCACCATGTCATCTGCTGTGGGTGACGCTACTCGACCTTCCAGGAGACGCCGACGGAAGCAACGGCTATCTCCAGAGAAGGAACCAACAGGTCCGAGTGACGAAGTGTACAGTCGCATTCCTGTCATTTGCCGTTCATCCCTTACAACTCGTATTGTCAAGCTTGGAGCACGCACAGGGCGGAAGGAACGCCCTAAACCCTACGCGCGTAAAGGTGGAGAAAAGAAACAGCGTAAACCCTTCGGCAATTTTGATCCCCAAGCCTTGCGGATTCGACGAGAGGCGTATGAAAGAGCGTAGGAAAAATACTTGGTATGTGGTGTGGACTAATTATACCAATGAGTCAGTCTCCTTATCGTAGCATGGCTGCATGCTGTTATCTTATCGGAATTTGTGTACTGTTACTACATTCACTCAAAATTCAATATGCCCATCGTTCCTATAACCCAGCCTCATCATTGCCCCGCTCGTTGCGGCAAGTCTTTTGCCACCATCCAAGGCTTGAACTGTCACCTGGGAACAGCTGCATCGTGCCGTTGGTACAAGAAAGGTAAACTATGGGAACTGGGCAAAACGGCAGCGTCTGATAACCCAAGCAATGACTCGGAGATAAGATCAAGCGATGAAGAGAACAGGGACATGGATGAAGATCCGGAAGATGTTGTTGAGGACCTTCAACATGAGCTCTTTCAGCTAATACCCTTTGCACTGGGCGAGCATCCCATACCACGACCGACACAGTCCAAATAGCTAACACTTACTATAGATAATGGTAATATGGGTGACATCGACATCGAAATGGCAGATAGTACAGGACACGGTGAACCAACAGCTGGGCCGTCTAATCATGCTAATGCCCTAGTCGATGCTGAAGATGAGCGGGTAACAGTATTGCACCCAACTGCAGGGAAGGTGATTCGAATGGACCATACACTTCACGATCTATGGAGAAGGAAATTCGGGGGGGATTTGTCTCCAGATCACTCGGGGGAGATAGGTGACAGCGACAAGTTCTTGCCATTCACATCTGAGTTAGACTGGCAAGTCGCCTCCTGGGCAGTCTTGGAAGGCATAGGTCACAAGTCATTTGACCGTCTTTTAGCTATTCCAGGGCCGGGGTAAGCTATTTTCAATGATCTCATTCCATGCTAACATTACTCAAAGGTGCGAGAGAAACTTGGTCTGTCTTACTCCAACATCCGTGGTCTACACAAGTTCGTAGATGACATTCCGGCACAAGTACCCTGGACAACTAAAACCCTAGCATTCGGAGATACCCCTGATGAACGTCACTTAATTCAGTACCGTGATCCAATAGAAGCGATAAGAGCATTGCTAGGTGATCTGGCACATGCTGCGGACATCGTGTATGCACCGTCAAAGGTGTTCACAAATGCACACAGAGAAAGCCGCATCTACAATGAGACGTGGACAGGGAAATGGTGGCACGTTGTTCAGGTAACCGTACTGGTGACTTAGACGTCATAACGTCGAACTCAGAGCGTTACCAGGCCCAGCTTCCTGTGGGAGCGAGTGTTGCCCCTGTAATCATTGTGACGGACAAAACGCAACTGACCCAATTTTCCGACTCGAAAGCTGCGTATCCAGTCTACCTCACGCTGGGGAACATCCCGCGGTCACTGAGACGGAGGCCTTCCCAACGAGCCTGCATACTCCTCGCTTACCTATCTGTTGACAAGATTATCGGCGAAGACCTGGCCAAAAGAGAAATCAGTTCTCGCACACAGCGCCTCTTCCACGAGTCACTGCGAATTATTTTGGAACCATTGATTGAAGCTGGGCAGAATGGAGTGGAAATGACCGGGGGGGGATGGGAAGGTTAGACCAGATTTCCATTCCTGCCATGTGATATCAATGACGGTGACAATGGAAACCCAGGTTAGACTTATATTTCCCATTCTAGCACCTTAGGCACCACTTTTTTTCGTTCCCACGGTCCTGACAGGTACCCTTCCTTGTATGGTCACAAGCGACCCGAAAGGTCGGTCCGTCCCGACGGCATCTCCCGAAATTAATCTAATTTTAGCACAGCATCTCTCTAGCGTTGCTTGCAGCGCTCTGCAAGCGCTCCCAGAGCGCGTCCCGACCCTCCTGCGATGCCCAGTGTGCACGTGCGCAGCAGCGAGCGCACATTCACACGGTCGCGGCGCCTGCCCTGCCCCCGCGCTCGCCACCAGCCTGCCCAAGAGGTGTGCAAAGCATGCCTGTCATGACACTGACCCGCAGAAACCTCAGGTTAACTAGATTATAAGCCTCTCAGATATGTACATACTATAAGTATCATACACCGGACCACTTGCACCCTGGAGATGCCTGCCGTTCAAATCGGTACTACTCCAAGGAGCGAGCCAAGACAATCCAGCGCAGGACGTCTACGTTAGGTAATGACTTTTTGGCCAACACGGGCGGCTGCTGGATCAATGTGCGTGACGTTGCGGAAGTGCACGCGCTCGCACTCGAGAAACAAGCGGCCGGTGGGCAGCGTATCATTATCTCTTTGCTGGTCAGTCTATCGTTTTTAGCACCCTAAGATGGACGTTTCCCACGACAACACATATAGGAGTCTGGAAATTACAAGTCTGTGTCGCTCGAATCCGATTATCGGATGGCGGAGTGGGACCACTCGGTGGCAATGGCTGCCACCGAGTGAACCGCATGGCAGCGCAGAAGCGCGTGCGAGAGCTTGAAAAGGCCTCGTGCGCCCACATCACCTGGGGGATCTCCCCGTTTCCTTTCCCTTCCCTCCCTCCCTTTTCATCTTCGAGCAGGAAGTCTCCCTCCTCCTCCCTCGTGACATCCCACTCTCGCGACCGATCTATCCGGGGTCGCGCCCTCGTATCGCCCCCATCGCCTCTGCGAGTCAGGCCAACTCCCTCGATAGGGCTTAAGATCGGTAGCTGGTACCCTAAACGGATTCGGATGGGCAGCGGTCGGGGTAGCGGTGAATCCCCCTGACGAGAGCTTTCGCAGGCTCGAAACCGCTATCTACCGCTCCTTTACCTGCCCCTACTCGTACTGTACATCGCGCGCCCGATGGCCCGGCCCTGATCTTCGGAGAGGGGCATCCCGACGGACGAGCAAGCAGGCTGACCGCCCGAAACATCCCCTTCGCACACAGACATAGGACTAGGGCCTACGGCCATAGTCCGTCCACACTTCAGTGAGTTGCGAGGTCGTCGAGGGTCTTAGGCTTCATTGAATTTGACCCATTTTTCTCTGGATTTTTTAGTCGACACCGCCAACGATCTGAAGCCCCCACCAAAGCTCAAGACCACGCTTCCCGTCGGCATGCGAGGTGCTGGAAAGACTGCGAAGCACCTGACCTTTTTTGACGCGACCAAGGCAGACTGCATTCTCGGGATGAAATACCGGACGATCACAGAGATGGTAAGGGATACGCTGCATGACTATGAGGCGCGTGGGTGGTAGACGATGATTTGAGAGGACTGTCTCAGAAAGAGGGGGAAAGTGCCTTGGAGAACAAGTGATATTTTTTGTGTACAACCAAATGACAACCCAGGCAGAATGGTCATTGCATTACTGGATGCGCGCACCAGTGACTGTGAGGACGAGTTGGAAACCCAGCGTGTCTCCTCGTGCCATGTGACATTTGTCTCAATACAGTTTCAACACACATCCTACACCGCATCATCGGTCTCACTGTCGTGCTGGCTACTATCACGAGTGTTCGAGGACATGGATCTCATCGCCGTGTCTGCTACACGGTCTTTTGTATCACATTTGATCGATGACATAACGCGTATTTGCAACCTGCTTCTACCGTTCACATTGGCACCATGTGTAGAAGGCGAATGATCGCGCAACGAGCTGACAGATCAACCGCTAAGCCTATTCATTTCAATACAGAGGATGATATAAGAGATGATATGTAAATGGCCTCCACCTGCGAGACAGGAAAGCCTATCCCAATATGCCATCTGGAGCAAACTCAAGTGCTGCCATAATTGAAGAGTATGTTGTTGCGGTACCAATGGTTTGAATGTCTGCCTATTCATGGGTCAGAGGTTATCATGTTCACAAACAGTAAATACATACGGCGAAACCAGCAATGGTTACATTGTCCGTGTATTGTTCACCATCTACTATCACACCATCCGCAAATGTCTTCCCAAAATATTCATCGAGGGCCTTGGCGGTTCTGGACGAAGCAGGATCCCGGAGGTTAGGGTGACTTTTGCAGATCTCATCACCAGTTAACGATGGAAAACACTTACCTAGGACCTGTGTCGAACTGGATTAAAGTGGCGACTAGAGTGAATGGGTGTCACGAATGCACGGAAAAACTTATCAGTGAAGGATTCGGCGGGAGTGCCGATCAAAATGGTCCCATACCACATCTCATTCTTGTAGTTTGTCAAATCAACACCAGCTCAACTATTCTGTGGGGACCTGTCCCGTTTTGCGGCAGAAGTATATGGCGTCCCCGTGTTCCTTTCAAAACTTCTCCTGCCGCGGTGAATCTTGCTAAAAAAAAAAAAAGAGTGCGAGCAAAAACGATGTTTCAGGACAACAGACGACATACGCGTTATGTGATATAACACGAAAATTGAGTGCGTCGGCATAAGAGTGTCATCTCGGGTGAGCTTTGTGACTGCCTATATGAAATTGATCCACAAGTCAACAAGTCCGTGGAACCTGTCGAGGAAGGAACTATTGTTGAGCGGTTTTTGTGGTATGTACGAGATGGTTGGACCTTGACACATCCCTTGGCCTGCACGTGGAGGTCAGTAACGATTGACAACGAGTAGTCAAGAGCTAGACTTGTTCGACGACCCGTTAGATGATGGGATGGATGATGTCTCCGGTGTCCTGATGTTTTGCTGGAAGTGTAGGAAAGACAGCTCGAGCCCTGCAAAATTCTTTTCCGTCCGCGTGACAAGTGGGATTACATACTCATCTTGCCGACACCCAACACCTCCCCGCCAGCGCCGCGGGCACCGACGAAGGCATCAAACTAGGGCTTTACTCCCCAACTGACGAGGGCATGGACACTCTCGTATGGGGTGTCCTCCCCGCCAAACAGGTTGAGTACGTGCAGCTGGGCAGCGAGTGGGACGAACGGACCAATGGTCGGGGTGCGATTGATGAGAGCAAGGGAGATGAGATCGGTGGGGGAAGTAGTTGAGCTGGGGAGTAAGCTGACACTGGAACTGCTGACGACCGTCATCTGGGCGGAGGGGTCAGATCAGGGTGGGGAATGGTGAGGATGGCGTCACCGTCGGTGTCTTCCTTGATCTTGACGACATTGGCAGAGAACCAAGTTACCTTGTCCTCAAATTCGTCGTCCAAAAGAGTCTCAGAGTCTCGAGCTCATCCGGGTGTGCGCCGAGGACGGTGGCCCGAGGTTTGGAGGAGGTAGTCGCATGACTCCTCACCCTCAGTTTCCTCAGTTCGTAGGTTGACCTCATCCCAACCTGAGCTAACGCCGGTTGGTGGTTACTATACACAGAGACCTCGTCTGCTTGCTTCCACCGACATGGGCATTTTGTTCAAGCGCGAAACACCGTTTGCACTCACAACAACACACCGTGTTGACTAGGCTCAGCAGGTGAGGAGTGCAGTCATTGACTTCAAGATGGGAATGTCAGTAGGTCTAGGACTCTAGGTTTATCGCTTGTTAGCGCTGCTCTGAAACTGTTGCAGGGCTCGGCAAAAATATAGGATTATGATGCTGGTCATTTTGTACTGAATGGGGATGTCAGCTTTGTAACCCATTCAAGAACGTCGGCGGAACTTCTACTTAGAGGTCAGTGTCTCTAGCGACCGCTACATGTATACTAAAATAGCAGAGATGGTAGTAAGCCTTTTGCTACCAGTATTACCGATATACTGCCCATGGTCCGCAGCTGGGAGACTCTGGTAATCAAACTTCGACCTCCCTGCGACAACTTCGGGTCAGCTATCAAGCCGTCCTAGCGAGTCTCTAACCGACATCTTATTCACACCCCTAGATGGTTAATTGAACACAAACCAAGTGATAATGCCTGCCATTCAACCTCCCGCCAAAGTGCTTGTATCTGGCGCGACGGGATACATTGCTGTGTGGGTCGTGAAGAACCTACTCCAGCGAGGGTATGCCGTCCGTGGCTCTGCTAGGTCCATCGCAAAAGGAGACTACCTAAAAAAATTGTTTGCATCGTACGCAGATCGGTTCGAGGTCGTGGCCGTGGAGGACATCGCCAAGGTGAGGTGACTCTTGGATGTGCCTGTCGGGTGCTTTCGTGTGCTCACTATTTCGTGCTCTCTCATTCAGGGCGGCCAATTTGACGAAGCGGTCAAAGGTGTAGATGCGGTCGAACACACAGCGTCACCATTCCGTCTAAATGCAGATGATCCAGATGGTAAAATGTTGAGAGGTTTTCTGGCAGCGTCTCAGATACACCCCTTTAGAACTCATATCCCAGTCAACGGTACGGTAGGAATACTAAAGAGTATTCTCAAGGACAGGTACGTCGGTCCAGTATGACAGTCGGATGAGGGGCGACCTTCATCGATGAAACAGATCCACCGGGGTCAAGCGCGTCGTGATCACCTCCTCAGGAGTGGCCATCCACCGCGAGGAACCAAATCCGATCACGTTCACGGAAGCGGACTGGAACAACCAATGTCTCAAGGTTCTGAAGAAATACGAGATCGAAGGGAGGAGGAATGAGGTTCCCGGAATAATGAAATACCGAGTATCGAAAACACTCGCGGAGAGATGTGGGCATTTCCACTGGTCCAACGTGAGTTGCTAACTGGATATTCACACAGCTGCTTGGAATTTCGTGAACAACCTGGAAAACCAGCCTCGCATCGACTGGGACTTGGTAGTATTGAACCCACCATTTGTGAGTTTATGCATCAGGCAACACTCTTATTTACCAAACTGAATCGGGCCGTGTAACACTCAGGTCTTAGGGGCAAGTTCCGTTAGAGCGCGCCAGCTGTGAATCAGCAATGACTAATTCACCCGTAATAGCCAACTATCCACGAAGTTACCTCTCCCGCTTCTCTGAGCACGTCTGCGGCCTGGTTCTACAACTACGTTGCCGACGGCACCAAGTCCAACGCAGTTGGCAATGAATTTCTAGCCAACGAGGGTACTTGCTGGATCGATGCCAGTGTACGTGACCTGGCGGAAGCGCACGCTCTCGCTCTGGAGAAACAAGTTGCCGGTGGAGAGCGCATCATCGCCAGTGCTGGTGAGTCTCGCTCCCACTTTGGGAACCTTACGGCGACGAGGAAATCGGCCATCAACTAACCAACTTCCCCGCGACGACCGATAGGGCCAGGGAAGTGGCAAGACTTTAGTGAGTACGAAACTGGGTGCTGCCACATATATCTAACCTATTTCTTGTTTCGTTCTCCAGTCAACACCGCCAACGACCTGAATCCACCGCCGAAGGTTTTAACCAAGCCTCCCGTTGGAGTGCGAGATGCGGGCAAGACTGCGAAGCACCTGAAATTATACGATACAGCCAAGGCGGATCGCATTCTGAGATTGAGGTATCGGACGATCGTGGAAACGAGAGGGATACGTTGGCCGACTATGAGGTGCGCGGGTGGTAGACGGGATTCTCTCAGGACAAGAATCAGGCTTGGGACGAAGAGAAGTGAAGAAAGAAGGAGAGGAAGGCAGGTCTTGTAAGATTATAGATTCTGAATACTGTATAAATGGCATATGTTAAAACTATTGATCCTTTCAAGTTTAGGTATCCATGTCACAATAAACGAACATTAACAAGGAAACATAGTGTACGCAAGAGTTCAAAGAGAGTCCCTTCAAGTTCGCTGAGTATGAAAAGTCACAATAACGATGACCAACACCACAAACCTACAGAATAAAACAGAACAGCAATCATCAATTTAGATGTGTAACGATAGTCGGAAATGATAAGATGCGCTCACCTCGCTCGTGTCCACCCCGATCAAGCAAGCTCTGCAAACCCGACCAGCGGTGTCGATTGGGGACCAGACCCGTAATCAAACACGCTATACACGCTTTGTAGAAAAGGGGCCCCAATGCTCCAGAATGCTGACGTATGCGGGATGAGGGAATCAACGATCGTTTGTATGACTCAGAAAAGGATGGAAGAAATCTCACAAACGGGAGCAATATTAGCATGGATGGCGCTGAAACAATACGATGAACCCTGCGATATTGGTCCAAGCCTGAGCATCTCGATAGGGATCTCGAACTGCCTGTCGCCAAACGTGAGGATCACCAATGGCTCAGGGTCGGCTTTACACGGGACTACAACGACGTCAAAGGTGCCAGACCTCGATCAGAACGGAGACTCACGGGAATACCAACCAGGTTTGATGCCCCTGCCACCGAGGGCCTTGTGCAACTTATACACTTTTACCCTGTCGCCATAGATGAAGTTGGCGCCGGTGTCGATGATGACGTCGACCTTGCTCGCGATCGTCTTGCCATTGCCTTTGATTTCATCCATCTGGATCTGCCAGTAACCCTGAAATAGATGTAGACATCAGTACTCCGTCAAGCATATCAACTCACCTGTTGCGTCACGTCGGCATAAACGAGAGTATCTTTTTGATAGAGCGCTTCGTTCGTTCCACCGATGAATAATTCGCCCCCAGAATAGCTGAGCTGCAAAGAAAACACTGGCTCTGTCACCTTGTTCTCACTGACGAGGGTTTCAAAGAACGGGCTGGCAGGGAACCTCGAGATCGACCGGAACGCTAGTCCCAAGAAACCATCCACAGGGAAATCAGGTTTTTTCAAGTCGGAAGAATATATCGTTGCAGCACCGATGGTCTGTTTGTCTACCTGCTCAGTGGGTATACGTCAAGAACTTATGTCGAATCATAGGTTCCGCAAAATGACGCTGGCAGGACTTACGGTGAAATCTGCCACAGTCACGGTGTCTATATATTGTATACCCGAGGCGGCAGCTCCGTCTGCAAACACGATCTTGAATGGGAGGTTCAGGTCACTGGCAGTATTGGGCGAAAAGGGGTCCCAAACGGTGTGCTGTTGCGTGATCGCATTTCCACCGGTTTTTGGCACGAAGAGATCGATGTGTCGTATCGGATTGAACAGGAAAATGAGCAGACAGCTTTATAAATACGTACGTAGAACCAGTATCAATTTCCACTATGACGGAGATTAGTGCAAGTATCGTCACGAGTACAAAAAGAGCATACAGTCAAACTCCTTTGGTGGAGAACCAATCGAAAGAGTGCCGTGCCAGAAAAAATTGCGATACCTTGTTAAAACCAAACCATCATCATTATCACGCTTTCAAAGCCCTCTCCGGTCCAGAACAGAAGAGTGCATCTTTCCCGTGTTCCTTTCATAATTGTCTAAGCCATGAACGATCTTGCTAAAAACAATTCATGTAAGCAGACGGCGGATTTTTCATCCACCATGTATGCGCTGACGAACGCAGCATGGGCATCGACTGCGGCGAAATTGATAGTGTTGTTGGGGTGCCAAAAGCTCGAAGAGTTTCGTTTGGTGAGCGGTATGGCCATGCCCTTGCTCTTCCGCCTGGGATGGGGTACTGCAACAGCCAAAGTGGCAGCCAGCAGTGCAATCAAGAATGTGGCAATCGTCCAGCCTCGCATGTAGGACACAGAAAACAAAAGAAATTGAAGAGGCGACGCAGTGTCAGACCACTATCCACACTATTTGATGTCACAGTGACCCTTGGCAATGGCAACAAACGAACTGCATTCCGTCGAGCCTATCAATTGCGCAATGATCAAAATGTCGAGTGTGTCATGTGATCATCACTGATCAATAGCATCAGTACTTACGTCCGATCCAGTTGGATCAACACGAGATGCCTAGAAAGCAGTTCGACTCCGACTTGTACGCTACAAAACAATGAAGTAAGTCGGTCTGAGTCAAAGTCAACCATCGACCAGGAGCCCTGTGCGAGTCAGTGCGACTTTCCAGATGTACTTACTAGTAGTAGATCTGTTTGCTGTGACGGTTGAGTCGGAGTCTTAAATTGGCATCTGCATATCAGCTTCGATGATGATCCGATCAGTTCCGTAGTACCCATTGAAGATTGATAAGTCAAGGCTTTTGGTCCATTGATCGTTTTCCCATAAGTTTACACATATGCGTTTTTCATTGACCACAACCGTCTTTTCACTGGCTGTTTTTGCCGCTGCAATACCCACTAGCAGGCCAGTGGTCAAAAGCAATGGCATTGCCGTTAAACTTATTAAACACACTCCCTTCGTGAATCCAGACAACGTTGTTGATGTTGACGTACTCGACGCTCACGCTGTATCACTCCACGCGTATGTTACATGAGCAGTGACATTCGCCCTCGCTCAGGCATTGTCTTGAGCAAGGTCCTTCGTAGCCTTGAAATTTACGAGAAGAACATGGGAACGATCCACCCATATGCTATGAAAGAAAGCGGGATAGTACAAGAGTGTGGGTCTGGCACCCCTCTGACGAATGACCGGGAGAAAGGCTGGTATGGCGAGCTTTCGATCGGTACTCCCCCCAAGACCTTTTCTGGTATTTTCCTCTTCACACTCCTGCCATGTTTGTCCTAATCCATACCGTCGTGAAGTCGATATTGATACAGGGTCTAGGTAATTACTTCTAGTCGAACACACCCGGCTTACTTATCTAATTTCAGAACAGCGATACATTCTTGCCATGGGTATCTTTGTGATGAGACTTGCAATGGTCACAAACTCTGGAATACTGACGAGTCAAGCACTGCCGAAATGCTGACGAATGGGTTTTCCATCGCGTATATGGATGGATCCAGGGTCTCAGGTATGCAATTTGTGGACAATGTAACCATTAGTGGCTTCACTGTAGGTTCCGTATCGTTTGTGAAATGTGATCATTTCTGACTACTTAGCAGGCAGACAAGCAGACCATTGGTGTTGTAATGTCTTATTCTACTCGGTTTCAGAAAGCCTATTCGGCCGCAGACGGCTTGTTGGGAATGGCTTTCGAGTCTCTCTCCCATTATCCTGCCAAGCCATTCTTCACAACGCTCGTGGACGAGTCCAAGGTCACCGAGCCGGTATTTTCAATCAAGCTTGCCTCTGATGGAGGCGATTTGTACATCGGTGGAGTTAACCCTGACCTTTACCAAGGTGAATTCACATACGCCCCTATGATTGTGCAGGTGAGATGAAACCCCAGGTGGACGTAAATCATCTTCATATAAACCATTCAGGCAGAGTGGCAGGTGGAAATACAGAGCATTCATGATGGCAAGGGCAATGTGCCCCTAACTAATGTACCTGCCGTCATTGACACCAATGCTAACTATATAGTTCGTGATCCGACGCAAGTTTCCAATATGCACAATGCCCTTGGTGGCACGTATGTGGGAAAGATATTCTATTGCTGTAAGTGTCGATAGATTTTCGTAGTTTATTTACGCTGATACCCTGTAGTTCCATGTGATTCATTCCCGGCCATCAGCCTTAGCTTTAACGGCAGGTCGTTTGAGATTCCTCCTGAATTCCTCAAGCTTGGAAGGGTCAAGGGGAACTCGGACAAGTGTTTTAGCAGCATTGTCAGTAAAGATGTAGCTGATTGTGAATCTTTCTATCCGTCTTTTCCTTGATTGTTTGTGTTTATCATTGATCCCTCCCTCTCTCTCTCTATGACCAGCATTCTGGGTGGTCGGGAGCGTTTTCATCAGGGGCTACTATACCACGTTTGATTTCGGTGCAAACGGTGAAAACCCCCGAGTTGGATTTGCAGAGTTGCGACAGTACTACATCAGCAAACCACCTTTTTGCCCACAGACCCTACAGACTCTACAGACTATCACAGACCACCACAGACTCAACAGACCCAGCAGCTCTACAGCTTCTCCAGTTCTTCAGATTATACAGAGTGCTCAGACAACCACAGACTATTACAGACTCTCTAGGCACTACAGACTACACTACACTTTTTTACTACACTTTTTTTTGGTACACTTGGTACACTTCACTACACTTTTA
>JBBPLL010000298.1:0-35539 GCA_038089755.1 Leccinellum rugosiceps | reverse complement strand
CAAGATCGTCAAGCTCCAATGTCCGTCCTTACCCCCTCTGCATTCTTTTCCTTCGAGTCTCCTAAACTGCGTGGACGTGGACTCATTTCCTGTTCTTTTCGTTCGGGACAGGTTGGGACACCGCCGGGACCGAGTCATTTCGCTCGATCACCCGCTCGTATTACCGAGGTGCTGCGGGTTGTCTGCTCGTCTTTGACGTGACCTCTCGTGCGAGTGCGTATTCGCTCGCCCATCTTGAACATACCCGCTAAACTTTGACCATTCCTCTATCTATCTCTCGCGTCCGCACGGCATCCCCGTGTACTATCCCCTTTTCGTACCTATCCTGTGTGCTCATCATGTGCTCCACTGCGACTCCGATAAACGCAAACCACAAACATGATGCCACAACTCCAATGATGGCATGACGCCATCGATCCTTCTTTTCTTTTTTGCCACCTCTTTATCTCCCTCGCACCCTCATTTCTTCTTTGGTATGTGCACAGGTTTCATGAATGCCCGCAGGTGGCTCGCGGATGTGCGGGAACACGCGGACCCACACCTGACCTGCATTCTCGTCGGTAACAAGGTCGATCTCTGCGAACCCTCCGAGGTCCCTTCCTCCTCTCTCTCCGCTCCTCCTTCCACTTCCACTTCCACCCCCTCGGGCTCTCCTTCCGTCCCTTCCACACCCCTCTCCCCCCTCGCCGCAGTCGCCTCCACCGCCCCCGCCGCAGCCCTCACCACCCAACAACGACGCCGCCAGGTCCCGACCTCCGAAGCCTCCAAATGGGCCGCTCAAGAAGGTCTGTTGTTCGTCGAAGCGAGCGCCAAATCGGGCCAAAACGTCGATCGGGCTTTCGAGGACGCTTCGAGGGATATTTTAGACAAGATCCAGAGGGGCGTGTTTGATGACGATCGGGTGGGTCTCGTTTCTACACGATCTTTCGTCGGTTAACTGAATTGAACTGACCTCGATCTCTCGTCATACGCACACGCATGCATGCAGTCACCGGGCGTGAAGCTCTCTCGACCAGCTGCAAGCGGACGCGTGGCGCTCGGAGATCAAGCATCCACGAGTTCGACCTGCTGCTCGTCTTGATTCAAATTGACGTTCGTGTTGTCATTGGCAGGATCAGGATCGCTGGATTGCGGATGGTCCGATTGTTATTCCTATCGTCCGATTGGTTCCCTACTTCCATGGCTTCCGTGGTGCCCTGACGGAAATGGGAAACGGGTGGTTGGTGTGGGAGTGGGGGTGGGATACGGCGACACAGATCTCGAGAGCTCATGATGTGTGTGGATTTGCTGACACGACCTTCTGAACTTCGGACACGGCGATTCGGCGACTGGATGACATGATGACATACTAACATGCGTGCACAGTGCACACACTATATATAATATACATTGCCACGAATTCGGGGATTAGTGGAACAGAAGGACGAACGCTTCGAAAGTAACTTGTGTGATAAACATGATAGGATAATGACAAATTTGTCACACCGCTATCGGGATAATAGGATCGGATTGGGATCATCGGATAGGTATAGGTATAGGTATATATAAATATATGCGTGCATGCGTGGGTGTCTGTGTTCTGCTGCGCGATAATAGGGATGGAATGGGATGGGATGATATGATGGTGAATGGTACGATAATTGTATTATATTGTATAATTGAACCCGGAGAGGAAAATGTACTGCAGGTTTATCATACATGGGCGAGTATAATGATGCGTCCCAGAGGGTATCCCATAAGCTTATCAACATGTCGCGTGATGGCGAGGTGCTGGAAAGATGTGTTTGGGAACGAGAAGACGATGGGCTTGTATGCGCGTGATAATCTTTTTGTTGTTGTTGTTTATCATCGACCTCACCAACGAGGGGAGGCAAATAGGGGGAGGCGAGGACGACAAGAAGCAGGGAACCACTGAACGAGGCCAAGACAACACCAGGCCCCCTCCTCCACGCCGCCCTTCAAACTCGCAACCTCTCTCACCTCGTCCACATCCAAACAACGATAAAGAACCGACAAAACAGAAAGCTTGAGAGCAGAGTTCAAAGTGCAAAAAGAAAAAGAGTAAACATGGGGGCGGACAAAGACCGAAAACACCACCAATCCTATGACCCCCGAGCGAGCGAGGCCGCATACTCTTGTAGTTGCTGCACGAACCCAAAGTTCGGCTCTGCCGCACGCCGCCGCGATTTGACGTACTGGATCGCTTGTGCCGTCGACCACCCGTACTCGGCAATTAGGTATGCGGCGACTACCGACGCGCTGCGGCTTACGCCCTCCATACAGTGCACCAGTACCCGCGCGTTCGGGTCGCGCAGCGCTGCACGCAAGTAGGCGGTCGTGTGCGGGAGGTGGGCAGCGAGCTCGCTGAAAGGGAGGTCGTCGATTGGGTATTGAACGCGGTGGAGGGAGAGGGGGTATGACGAGGGAGAGGACGAGGAGGGAAGGGCGACGTAGCCACGCATCGCGGAGAGGACGTGGGTGATGCCGAGACTAGCGAGGGCGGCTGGGTTCTCGGCAAAGGCGAGGTCGGAGACGTACAAGCGGGGCAGGATCTCGGATGCGTTGGGGGGACGGAGCGGGTACGGCGTCTGGGAGATGGGGGACGAGGGGCTCGCCCATGGGGAACAGTGGGGAGCGGGAGCGGGAACGGGAAAGGCGGTGGCGGTGGCGACGGGCATCCGTGCAGACGAGGACGTCGAGTGTGAGTGTGAGTGTGAGTGTACGGCTGAGGTGGAGAGGCTGAGACGGGTTCGCTGGTGTGAGGGAAGAGAAGAAGTGACTTGGGGTTTTATATGATGTGAGTGAGAAGGAACTTACCATGGTTGACTTTTTTTGACAGGCGCAGGCGAGACGGGAGAACTGATGTGACAGCCAGACGTTATAAACTACGGGCCGCGGTTACAGTAAAGAATACACATGGCGGGGTTTATGAAGGAACCAAAATAAAATAAAATAGAATATAAAATAAAATAAAACGGATCCGCCACTTCGAGGTCGAGGTGAGGCGACGGTTTCGGTGCAACTGCGGGATGACCGGACATCGGAGGGCGCTGCAATGAATTTGGATTTGTAACTGTAATTATTATTGCATCGTTGACATTGATTTGATGGGGCCTCGAGTGTGTCGGTGATGGGCTCGTAAAAGTACCCGGTCCCATCCAACCGATCCAGTGTGAACGTTTGGGTGCTTCTGCATAGCCTCGGCAAGCCCCACCACCACAAGGCACCACACTTAGCAGGGCAGTGCCCCCCCTGTGCCGGCCCTTCTCACTGTTCGGCCAACCCGGCTGCATAAGGATGCGGCCGTGTTCCACTGCATCCCCTCCGGGTGGGTAATATAAACGAATCCAACACGTATACGCTAGCTCTCTGACTAGCTCTTTTTGTTACTAGTACTGTATCTACATTCGTCGAATCTTCATAAAGGAAAAACAAGGGAGAAAAGACGTGGCAACTCGGTGCGAATCGCGGCCCCACCCGGCGCTCGCCATTCATGTCTAGATGAGATCACTGGAGCACATTGTCCAGAAATCAAAATCATATCATCATCATCAGCTGATGTCGCATCAGTATCAACATAACCGAGATCCACGTACGCGACGTTCAGAGGCATCTCGTCAATCTGAGTATTGTAGAATTCTGTTTCCCGTCGGGCATCCCGTCAGTCAGTCCCATGGCGTTGTTGCAAATACAATCACGCTAGTCAGTACTCACGTTCGATATCTCTCAGCATCCTCACATCGTCCGTCGTCACGAAATTGATCGCCACCCCCTTGCGTCCGAACCGCCCTCCACGCCCGATCCGGTGGATGTAGTTCTCTCGGTTCGTTGGAAGGTCATAATTGATCACCAGCGACACTTGCTGAACATCGATTCCACGCGCCAAAAGGTCAGTCGTGATCAGCACACGAGACGACCCAGATCTAAACTCTTTCATCAGCACCTCCCGCTGCTTCTGTTCCATATCCCCGTGCTGCAAACAACACGAAACGAAACCCTGTCAGCAAACGCCACATCGGCGCCCCCCCGTTCGTTTCACTTACCATCGCAGACACGGTGAACTCTCGCGAGTGCATCTTCTCCGTAAGCCAGTCCACCTTCCGCCTCGTGTTACAGAAAATGACCGCCTGCGTGATCGTCACCGTCTCATATAAGTCGCAGAGTGTGTCCAATTTCCACTCCTCCTTCTCCACTGCGATGTAAAACTGCTTGATACCTTCAAGCGTCAACTCGTCGCGCTTCACCAGAATTCGCACTGGATCGCGCATGAACTTCTTGGTCACTTCCAGCACATCAGCCGGCATCGTCGCAGACAACAACACGACCTGCGTCTCCTGCGGCAATAGCTGGAACAGCTCGTAAATCTGGTCCTTGAATCCGCGAGAAAGCATTTCGTCCGCCTCGTCCAGACAGAAAATCTTGATGTGATCCGTCCTAAGTGCCCGCCGGTTGATCATGTCGTACACGCGCCCGGGCGTGCCCACGACGACCTGCACTCCTTCTTGGAGCTTGGCCATGTCCTCGCGTACGTTCGTCCCACCAACGCACGCGTGACACTCGATGTTCATGTAGTCCCCAAGTGCAATCACGACTTTTTGGATCTGCTGCGCGAGCTCGCGCGTCGGAGCGAGGATGAGCGCCTGGCATCCCTTGATCGACATGTCCAGCTGCTGAAGGATGGAGATGGAGAACGTCGCGGTCTTTCCCGTGCCGGACTGCGCTTGAGCGATGACGTCGTGCCCTTTTATCACGGGCACGATCGCACGCTGCTGGATCGCCGATGGACGCTCGAACCTGGTCGAGTACGGCGGATCGATTTGATTGGTTTCAATGTGACAACGCCATGGAGGATGTGCTTACCCGTAGGCGTAGATACCGCGGAGGAGCTCTGGCTTCAGATCCATGTTATCGAAGCTGATGAGCGGGCATTGATCAGGATCGAGGGCTGCGACGAAAAAAAAAAACGATGAGGTACCCACTTGTCGACGACTTGGTCCCAGTTGGACTCGATCTCGCCTTCAGCGACATCTTGGAGTTGTTCTTCTCTAGAATGTAGGGGGTGTAGGTGAGCGACGTCGTCGCACGACGGACGAACTGGTCGTCACATCATAATGTGCGATCGCAGACGTACCCTGACATGATTTTACGCTTTGTGTTTCGCTTCCAAGTAATGTGCTTGGAGTAAAAGATGAGAGATGGTCAATCGATGTGGTAGTAGACCTGTGCCCCGGTTGAGAGTTCGATCTCGTCAAATTTTTTTCGTTGCAACTTGCCCCGCCCGCCTCATTTCCGGAATTTGCCGTCATATTTTTTTTCTTTTTTTCACACTCAGCGCGCCGGCCCGGGGATACTATGACTATAGTTACTCGGACATCCTTTCCGACGGATGACTGTGTGCTACTCCAACCTTTTGTCTAGTCGCGCGAACGATCCCCCCAACCGATGGACGGATCTCATACACACACAATTCCACTGGGGGCGCTCTGAGAATCTCGTGTATACAGCCTTGGATTCTCGAGCCACAGCAATCTCGCAGCACACCCCTAAAAATTCAAATCGTATCATGCCATCTAGTACTTGCCCCCCGAGGGCAAGGGCTGTCCGCCCCAGACCCAGGCTACAGCATCGCTTAATATGATGTGCACAATGCGCCCCAGTCCTCCCCGTTCATCCTTTGTTCCCTGTGCAATGTCTGGGTCAGCCTAGAAGAACATTGAGACGTCGGCACAGCACGGGGAACTCTCCCGGTTTCCCAAATATCCGATTCCCGACACCCACTTCCGTGTCCGGCGCAGGCTGCCCAGCTACGGCGTGGAGGACACGACGTGACATCAATATCACCTGGGGTTTCGCCGCGGGGCCAATAGACGGCCAGAGCTCAACTCGCACTAACGCCCGTGGAGCTCCCCTAATTCAATGGCATACAATCCACATGCACATCACGCCATACAGCAGCATCAGGATTCTATGTATCTCGATCATCCCGTTCACAGGAACCCCAAATTTCAAAACCGACTAATCGACTAAACGACATCGATGCAGTGGATCCGATCTCGCATGCTGTAAACCAGAAACGAAATGAAAAGAAGAAAGGAAAAGGACTCGGAGAAGAAATGTCAACCCGCGTCCACGTCTACCGGGAAACTGGGACACCTTATCCGCATCTCAGTTGTATGCTCGGCTGCCACTGACTGACGGCATGCGAACGTCCCGGCAAGCCCATGCAAGGTACCCGCTGCTCCGATTTGAATCATCATTCGACCTATGGTTTCCCTCTTGCCTCTCTCCCTGCAATGTTCTCATTTCCATTCTCCGCGGATCCGCTTGAACGCAGGGACGTGACAAATGGATACACTGTGTTTGCACGGACCCGATCCATCCACTCAGTCTGACAGCTTGGGCAGTGTAGCATCGCTGACGAGAAATCGCTTAGTCAGGATAACCGTGTCCGCGAAGTTTTTCGGCCTTGGGCTTGAAGCTTGAAATCGGGTGCATAGCACATGCTGGCGGTGGTGGTGAATAATCCCCCTCGTACTGGTAGCGTGTGCAGATTCACGCATCCAATCCACGGCTATACCTCTCCCTCTCTCGCCTTTTTTTCCGTTTCCGTTCCTCGCGGATCCGCTCGCAGTCGCCCCGACATAGTGACGTGACCAATGTCATTGTACAGTACATGGATGCGATCCATCCACAACACGTCCCCTGGCGGTGGTAGGCTGGGCAGTGCGCGTCGCTGCCCACAACCCCCTTAGTGGAAGCATCTGTAGGTTAACTGCGATTGACGCAAACGTGCTAGGTCCGACCCGGGACACAATTTCAATGGAACCCGCAGCAATGGGCCCCGTTCTCTTCCCTTTTTTCCCCATTTCCATCCACGCAGATACGCTCGCAGTGACTTTAAATGAAATGGATCTGATCCATCCCACACGCCACACCAATATTGGGCTGTGCGCCTCGCTGATGAGGACCCACTTTGTCGGGGTGTCCGTGTCCGCAAGGTCAGGTTGTTTTTCTTGTTGAAATGTACCAAGGGGAGCGGTGGCGTGTTCATGCCAGTGGTGGAATTGACAATGGGTTATGTACTGTGAGAGGGCCATGCCATGACACGCCAAGGGCTCCCACCCCGCGCCCCCGTTCAAGAGCTCGACTATTTTATGGCGGTCACTCCACGTTCGTCAACGAATGATTGATAGATGAAAACAAGGAACCCAACAATCTATCTTGTGTGTGTACCTGTGGCATGCATTGCAATGAAAATATCAATTTAGCATGCGTTTGATCCAGATAACGTTCCTAAAAACAACCAATCAAAAGACAGACAAAAGGAATTAAGGGAACGGGGGAACGGAGACACGCTGGCACGGACTCCGGCTCGCGGCATGTGCCTAGTTCGCCAAAGGGAAACACTCGCCAAGTATTTTCGTCCTTCTCCTTCTTTGTGTTTCCCTTGATCTTGGCGATCTCTTTCGAGCGCCGTTGCCCCAGCCCCCATCCAACCACCAATACGTGATGAACAGTTTGAGGATTCATATCAGGAAGAGGCGAAAAAAAATGGAATCCAGATCGCGTGGCGTAAGTATTCTTGCTCCTTGGTCTGGTACCCGGTTCACAGCAAAGATGATGTTCTCTATCCTCGTCCATCGCGGCCAACGCCAACGATCAGGCGCAGGAAATCGAATACAGGGCAGACATATACGCCGCACACGTGAGGCGAGGCAAGCACTCATCAAAGGTGGGGGGAGGCAATTTTGAACTAAGTATATCTCATCAGCAGGACGAACACTTCTGAATACGACACAACGTATGTAATGCACAAGGGGCGGCATGTCGTCCGCCCCTTATAGGCTGACCTTCATCCTTTGTGCTGGTCACTGGGTGACATTTTGACTTGACAAGGGAAACGAAAAAAAGAGCCAAATATTGACATGCAGTGCAGGCCTTGATGAGAAGACGGGAAGACGCCGTGTCAAGATGCACGATGCACCCCGTTATCATCGTCGTGCCTGCATAGGGTCGAACGAAGATGATGCGATGCTGGACGGTCCGTGAAGTTCCGCTTCATTTGATTCGATGGACCTGGGTCCAGAGGCCTTCTTTCCTTTCTTAGAGGACAGTGCTATTATCAACCTGCGAGACAACAAACCTTTAGAGTAATGAGCTAGACCAAATACGCAAGATTCAATTCGACGCAAGGTCATCCATCCTTGGCGGGCGGTTGAGGTCGACGGTGTGCGTGGCAAGTTGCAAGAAGACACGGCAGACCGATGAAGAACGCTAAAATGAACAAGCCGGCGTGGGATCACCGTCGCGTGAACGCTCAAACGGAGATGGAGAGCCCGACGGTACGTACGTCATGTTTAATATTGTGACACACCCAGTGCCAGCGTACTAGGCTGACCTTCTTCCCCACTTCCCAGATATGTGTAGGCCGACCAGGCGTGTCAACTGAGCCTACTCGCTTCGAAGGAACAAAAAAAACAGTGCTGATGGGCCGTTCCTGATGGTAGTAGGTGGTGGAAATGCGGCTTCATCAACTCGTCATGCCAGCTGCCCGCTAGTCCGGAGTACGAGAGCCTAGCTACGCGGGACGGCCGTCGCCTGATTGGTCCCACAACGACTTTGTCGTCCAGGTCGCGAGTCCCATGGATACACATGCACTTGCCTTTCGAGTTCGCACCGGTACCCAACGTAACGAAACACACTGCCGGCCCCGTACTTCGCGAGCACGCAACTTGAGTGTATGCACACTGTTCCGCGCCAATATCCTGGAGACCGACCGTGCTAGCAGAAAACCCAGTCGACAATCATTGAGGCAGGGTTCCGTTTCCGTTCAATGAATCGTTCGTTGCGCTATGAGCGGTGCAGGCCAAAGTTCGCATGCACTGCCACACCCAGGTCTTGGGCCATGACCACTTTGTCCGATCCCGTTGGTGCTACTTACGTCTCCCTCTGTCGACCTGGAATTCCATCTAGGTCAACCCATTCACGTCAGCCCTGTCAACATTGACCACCTGCTTGAACCGTGGGGCAACGTGACAAGGGCCCACGACGAGTCCCCAGCGGTTCCGGAGCAATCAGCAGAGCATACACTCACACGACGAGAGCCACGAATGAACACACCATTTTTTCTCGAGTCCGGCATCCGCGCGCATAAGGAGTGGCGAATTGTTCGCCGCCGAAACCGTTCTCCATCCGACTACCTCTTTCGCATGGTGCATCCATATGCTACCTGCACTCTTGATCAGCTCTCCAGCGGATCGCAACTGAGGGTGCATGCACTGCGGCATCGCTGAACACTTGGGTCCTGTCTGTGTTCGTATTTTCAGTTTCGACTAACTCCTCGCACTGCCATGCGCGTTGCCATCCCATCTATCGGTTGATGGGCTGACGTCGCACAACGTCGCTACAAGCAGCAAGTGAGACACGTTTCGGGAACTCAAAGGGAGAAAGGGCTATACGCCGTGTGCGCCTGTCTTGAGACCTACCCCCGTCGGCCTTTCCCATTTGAGCTTGAGAATTTTCTTTGAAGCGTGTAAGCTGCGTCGGGTGTAAGCGCCAGCCCGCTTTCAAAAAAAAAACGAAACATCGGGTCTGTTGGTAACTGTCAGACGTGGTTTCGGGCCCCTCTCCATTCCCTCAGCTCAAACACAGATGCGTGATGTAGATACGGGTTTGTGAACTTGCCACATTTCCCGCGTCCGCGTCAACAATCTACAGAGGGAAATTGTTTGGCTTTTTCTGGCTTGTCTCTGGAAACACATGCTGATCAACCGATGTGATAGATGTGGAAGCGACACCTTTATGTTTGGAGAAATGGAACGATAGAACGAAAGCGAGCTGGTACGCACGCGAGAATCTGGTGTGTGTGTTTATATGAGGGCACAAGTTGCTGATGGACTGATTCTTCCGCGCGGGATGTGTGCAACTTGCAAACTGATCGATCTAAGGAGAAAAGCGTGGAGTCGTGCGATTTGATCGCAACTTGAATGAACCATGACAAGATTCATGTGTATGTTCTGTCCGGGTGAGCCGAGTATTGGGCAGGTCAGCAAATCACACACTTCGGCGGCTTACGGGGGAAAGATGGGAAGAGTATGGGCGAGAATTCTAGACACATAGATCACGTCCGTAGAATCAACCCCCAGTCCTAGATGTCTCGAAGTTTACCGCAGTAGCCTAGTAGTAGAGAAGCACCTTGCATAACGATGCTGTACATAAAATTGCGGGATCGAGGGCTAGAAAACCATGAGAGAGTCTTCAGGGTGAATGATTAAAAGGAGGCCGACTGCAGAGGCAGAGTGTGTGTTGATGGTCTCATCGACGCGAACGGCACTTGGTTCGCAAATTTGGAGAGGTGACCCCTACTGCTATCGGAGAGGTTAGATCTTCACTAGAATAGACATTGCCATCATCGGAAGGTTGCACCAACTTCTGAGCATCCCCATTGAACGTTGAATGGACTTCCGCAGTGGAGCGAATTGATTATCAATCGCGAAATGCAGCAACATCAATAAGGGAGCTCACTGGGTAAATGGGCTTTCGATGTCTACTACTTGTTTGGTTGGGTTTTTACCGTCTTTGTGGACCTAGACTATGGTTGTTTTTCGGATTGTTAGTTCAAGTTGTCATTACTACTTACTAGTAAGCGGTAGTATGAAGGGATGAGTGTGATCCTTTTACAAACGCAACCAAACAAGACTCGGTACCTTACACCCTACGGTCTCCGAGTCCCCCAACTCCTGGTGTGTCAGTATAGTTACTTGGTAATAACACTCACCTTCAAGTTGGTTTGGTGGCTGCCAAGATATCTTCAGACGGGCTGCGCGAGGGCGAAACCGCACATAACACTCGCCCGTGCATATACTGCAGCGGGAATCTGGATCAACAACTCGGGCTACCCTTCTCATGCCCTCAGGAAACACATCGATCATCCAATCATATATGTATGTTTCTGCCGGGTTCAAGGAGCTACAGAGTACTGGTTTTCGTTTTAGCTGTTTCGCTGATTCGCCAATAGCAAACATTGGTTCCCCGCAGGTTGAACCTACCTTCTAAGACTGGATGGAAAAGCAGTATCATGATGGTTTTGCCAGTGAGCGCCATCTCTTTTATTACGTCACACACAATCAATGCGCTAAGTAAGCGAGGGCCAATTGACCGGAGATACGCTCGGTTTGGTTATATAACTATGTATGTAAGTGATTGAAGTTGGTGCCTTGAACCTGTAATTGTAAATTTTCAGAACAACACTGAGTCGAATCGACCATGTCCTTCCCATCTGCAAACGCTGTTGTCTCCTCTCTCAGGGATGTTTTTGGTGTTTCCCCAACCAAAGTTCCTGTCAATGTCACCATGTTGGCATGGTATGTTCTCCCTCCGGCGATCTGCAGTCTTGTAGCAGCAGTATTGGTCGTCACACCCCACACACATGCTCTCCGAGTAGCATTGTGTCCTATTGTCGCATTATTGGCCATACGTGCAGCAATTTGCCTGGAAATGTCCGCCGGCATACCCGAGTGGGCATTTCTTAATGTTGATTTGGCGGTGAGCGTTTTCAATGTAACCTCTTAGAATGAACAGAAGGCTCACGCGATAGTTTTCCCCCTAGCTCTCCATGTTTTGTCTCGCAACTCGTACCTTCGAGTGGGCATTGGAAAAAGAGCCACTTGTGAGGCGCGTCCACCCTGCGAACAGTCGTTCGTCAACCGTCGTGGATGCCATTGACCTTATGTTCAATCTTCGCGGTCTTGGCTGGGATTGGTCCCATGGACTCTACGTTCCGCGCCAAACTCGCCCATCTAATCGCACAGTGTTTGCTTTCTATGCATTTCTCTCCATCATTGTTCACACCTGGATATGTGGTGCCGTGGGCCGATTCATCATCGTTCTCGCCCCGGTGGAAGTTGTCGGTCCCAATCTACAAGGGGCCTCTATTTTCGATGAATCACTTCCTTTCGTCTTGCGATACCTCCGATCTAGCGTCCTTACGATCTTTGTCGGCCTCGCTGTCTATACCATCCTTCAAATAGGCTACGATGCAGCCGCTATGTTCGCTGTTGTTCTCTTGCGCCACAAGCCCGCTCAATGGCCTCCCGTATTTGAGGCTCCGTGGCTCGCCACGTCGCTGAGCGAATTCTGGGGTCGTAGGTGGCACCAGCTCTTCCGCCGCATCTTCCTGGTCTTGGGTGGCTATCCTCTTTCCTATGTCCTCGGCCGTGCGGGCACAGTGATCGGGGCGTTCCTAGCATCGGCAATCTTCCACCAGATGGCAATGATGACACTGAACGACCGGTTGGAATTTCGATGGATGTTGATCGGGTTCGGCATGATGGCACCGGGAATCCTCGCCGAGCGGGCGTTCAAGCAGTTAACTGGGCGGAGGGTGGGTGGGTTTGTTGGGTGGATGTGGACGATGGCATGGATGACCTTGTGGGGAAATGTGATGGTCGAAGGGTTCTCGCGCGCCGGAATGTATGGCTCAGCAAGCCCTGTAGACAACATGCTGCCAGTGCGTATACCGGCCGAGCGTTTGGCGATTGCATTCGACCGCTGGCTGCATACATTTAAGTAACCGAGTAACAATATTAATATTTTCGACTTGAGATATTCAGGAGGATGGCTAATGCAAATTATGCAAGCGGTGTGATAGACATTGGTAGTCTGTTTGGGTGCGAAGAGGCGACACTCGGGCGCTCATGCTTGCTCGTCCGTAGGGCCATCGGGTAAGCAATCATGGTGTACAGTAGTGGTTTCGAGCTTGCGACAGCTCTTGTTAGTGGGCTATCACTATCCGACCGCTGCCCACGGCAGCCCATCGTTTAGGGTTCAGCTTGCAATCTTATGCAAGTCCTCTTGAGGAGTGGTTGAGGAGTTGTCCAGAGTCGCAAAGCTGGCTGTGGTGATACGGCTCATACAAAGATGAATAGATTGGGTTGCATGCTAAGGTGCACGAGCTTGAAGGAGTAGGAGGCCCGGTGGAAATTGCGGCCACGCGAGGCTTTCGGGCACTCGCGTGCACTTCTGCGCTGCTGTGCAGCACCCAAGTTGGTACCTGCCAATGTGGGATCCGCCCTTCGCTATCCGTGCAAGGGATTCGATGAAGTGACAGGGACAGGGGTATGTTCGTTTTGGGTTATTGATCTATAGGCTCCGAGTTGAAGTCGGTGCTGGTGCCTTTACTACTTATTTATTTAATTGTAAATTTGCAGGAAAACGTCGACCGCCTGGACCTGTATATGTCCTTCCCGTCTGAAAGTGCTGCTGTTTCCTCTCTCTGGAATGTTTTTGGTGTTCCACCAACCAAAGTTCCCATCAATGTCACCATGCTGGTATGGTATGTTCTCCCTCCCGTGATCTGCGGCTTTGTAGCAGCAGTATTGGCCATCACACCCCACACACATGCTCTCCGAGTAGCATTGTGTCCCATCGTCGCGCTACTAGTCTTACGTGTAGCATTTTCCCTGGAGATGTCTCTTGGCAGGTCCGAGTGGGCGTTCCTCAACGTCGATTTGGTGGTGAGCGTTCTCGATGTCGACCTCTTACAATAGACAAATATTTAGTGCCGGTTTCCCCCTAGCTCTCCATGTTTTGTCTCGCAATTCGTACCTTCGAATGGGCATTCACAAAAGAACCACTTGTGCGGCGCGTCCGCCCTGCGAACAGTCGATCGTCAACCATCGCGGATGCCATTGACCTTATGTTCAATCTTCGTGGTCTTGGTTGGGACTGGTCGCGTGGGCTCTACGTTCCGCGCCAAACTCGCCCAGCTAATCGCCCCGCGTTTGCTTTCTATGCCTTTATCTCCGTCATCTTACATTCCTGGATATGTGGTGCCATACACCGATTCGTCCCCGTTCTCGTCCCGGTGGAAGTCGTCGGTCCCAATCTGCAAGGGACCTCTATTTTCGATAAAACACTCCCTTTCGCCTTGCGGTACTTCCGATCCAGCGTCATCTCCATCCTCATCGGGTTCTCCATCTATGCCGTCCTTCAAATAGGTTACGATACAGCCGCTATGCTCGCTGTTGTTCTCTTGCGCCACGAGCCCGCTCGATGGCCTCCCATATTTGATGCCCCATGGTTCGCCACATCGCTGAGCGAGTTCTGGAGCCGTAGGTGGCATCAGTCATTCCGCCGCATGTTTCTCGTCTTAGGCGGTTATCCTCTTTCATATGTCCTCGGCCGTGCGGGCACGGTGGTCGGGGCATTCTTGGCATCGGCGGTCTTTCACCAGATTGTGCTGATGATGCTGAACGACCAGTTGGAATTTCGATGGATGTTGATCGGGTTCGGGATGATGGCTCCTGGAATCCTGGCTGAACGGGCGTTTCGCCTGTTAACTGGGCGGAGAGTGGGTGGGTTCGTTGGGTGGGTATGGACGATGGCGTGGCTCACCTTGTGGGGAAATATGATTGTCGAAGGGTTCTCGCGCGCTGGGATGTTTAGCTGTGCAGGCCCTGAAGACAGCATGCTGCCAGTGCGGTTACCTGCGGAGCGCTGGGCGATCGAATTCGACCAATGGCTACATAACATTTGACGAGGTTACGATATACCTCGTACGAGTTGGAATATATTGGAACTGTGAGTATATGTTAGCGAATATGTTATTAGCTGCCCACAAACACAAACCGGGAGAAGTGAACGGTGCGTGCAGTTGGCGACGGAAATTGTGACATGCGCAAACCACCAAATACTGTAACGTTGAAATTTTGAAACTTGAAGCTTGATGTCCCGACAGTCTATCACCAGGGCTCTCACATTGTATGGCGGTGATTGGAGCTCGTGAGTCACTCTACCCCAAATTGTCCTCTCGGGCATTTCTTATGCGCGTCACAGAATTCGTAACAATCTTGGCTATATCCAGTGCGTGCGTTTCATGGTCAGTACGTCAACCTTATCTTTGTGCTCCGAATGTTTCTTTTTCTGACTTTTGCGCAGTTTGGATTAGTCCCGTGTCCCAAAATGATGATGGATTTATGACTCAGTAGTACGGCGATCCATATCACGGCTACTGAGTTGCCGATGCAACGCAACTCGACGGAAGATTCGGTTCAAACGACGACTTAATAGTAATGGCCCTCTCTCTAGAATCACATAATCGTGGACTGTCCGTTATCCCTGCATCATGTAGTATCGCTCACTGCACATCTGCATCTGTGCTCAAGGTACCTCATGGTGATGTAGTTATCAATGATGCAATTTCGACCACCCCAGACTTGTCCACCTATATGCTCAAGAACGAGGTAAGAAACATGCATAGTACAGTCCGCTTCCACCCACATTCGCTTACATGCCTGTATCAGACCCAATATTGTCTCTATTAGAAAGATGCTGGTTAAATGTCAGCATTGTTCCTCTTGCGGACATGAATACAGAAGATGCAAACGTGGTTTCGGCGTTCCAGGCCTGGACTCGATCCCTTACGCAAGAAGACAGTATCGACGGTCTCATGCTCGTTCCGGAAGCCAAGTGGATATCAGTTCATGAGGAATCTCTCGCCGTCCCGTCTTTTGCTCTCTCTTCCGTTCTTTGCTTCATCGCATGTCGTCGGAGCCGGTCGCTCACCGCCTGGATAGCGGTGGCTATGATTTTGGTCACTTCTTATCAGTGGTCCATCTTCTTATTTTTCGCCCTCATGTCCGAGTCTTATATCCATTTAGCTGCTGAGTAACGCATTCATGCCAATATATTTCCCTGTAAACCCTCCTTCACGAACAATAGACACATCAACATGAATTTTTTTGGAAACTTCAGGGAGAACCTGGATGTTTCTCGCTGGCGCATTCTGTCTGTTGACCCTCAAATCTTCGACTGAGCAGTACTGCTCTTGGACTTTGCCATTTATTTGATGTGGTTAGTAATGCGATGATGTTCACTCTCAGATCAGATGCGTAGGTTGTTTATTCCAGCCGGTGTCCTTTCTTCACCCACAGTCTGTCGAAGCATACCAATTGTGTACTGTGGGCAGTCGCAGGCCTTCAATGGAGGTCCGGATCCAATAAGCTGTCCTCTCCCGTTCTTGTTCGAACATGATAACGAATCCCACTAGGGTAGCGGTAGCCCCCTGACGAGAGTATTCGCAGGCTTGAAACTGCATTCATTCTGCCCCCTTGCTCGTCCAATGGTGTATACCGTCCCTTCGAACGGGTTTGACACGGTCCCAATTCCCGGCGAGGGATGGCCGGCGGGCGCAGCAAAAGATTCACGAAACGAGTGCGATGAGTGGCTACTAGGACCCTGTCCACCGTGACACCCGCGTACATACTAGCTCAGTCCCTGCCCACGTATGTACTACTAGCTTGCTGTTGCCGATGTCAAACTTCCTGTAGAGTTAGTAGCCTGGATAATGACACTTCGTTTCGGAGACAATGAGATTGACTGATCTAGTAAAAGTTAGTGAGTTTAGCGAGGCCAATCGATCTACCTCCTTTGTTCCGATTCAGGCTGTGCTCGTTTCAGTTCCTTACTATATGCTCCGAGTCGCAGTCGTATAACTTTTCAGAGCAACAGCACCTCAGAGTCGACTCAAGTATGTCCTTCCCGTCCCCAAGCTCAGTTGTCTCCTCTCTTTTGGATGTTATTGGCATTCCACCGACCAAAGTTCCCATGAATGTTACCATGTTGGTACGGTATATTCTCCCTCTGGCGACTTGCGGCTTTGTAGCAGCAGTATTGGCTGTCACACCCCATACACATGCTCTCCGAGTAGCATTGTGTCCTATCATTACGCTACTAGCCTTACGTGTAGCAGTTTCCCTGGAAATGTCTTTCGGCATGTCCGATTTGGCATTTCTCAACATCGATGTGTTGGTGAGCGCTCTCAACGTAGACTTCTTAGACGACAGAATACTTACGCGACAGTTTCCCTCTAGCTCTGCACGTTTTGTCTCACAATTCGTGCCTGCGAGTGGGCGTTCGCAAAAGAGCCACTTATGCGGCGCGTCCGCCCTGCGAACAGTCGATCGTCAACCATCGCGGATGCCATTGACCTTATGTTCAATTTTCGTGGTCTTGGTTGGGACTGGTCGCGTGGACTCTACATTCCGCGCCAAACTCGTCCAACCAATCGCTCAGCGTTCGTTTTGTATGGATTTATCTCCGTTATCGTTCACGCCTGGATAAGCGGTGCCATAAACCGATTCATCCTTGTTCTCGCCCCGGTGAAAGTTGTCGGTCCCAATCTACAAGGGGCCTCTATCTTCGACGAAACACTCCCTTTCGCCTTGCGATACTTCCGATCCAGTGTCATCTCTATCCTCATCGGGTTCAACCTCTACGCCGTCCTTCAGATGGGTTACGACGCAACTACAATACTCGCCGTTGTTATCTTGCGCCACGAGCCCGCTCAGTGGCCTCCCGTATTCGAGGCCCCGTGGCTCGCTACGTCGCTGAGCGAATTCTGGGGCCGTAGATGGCATCAGCTTTTCCGCCGCATCTTCCTCGTCCTGGGTGGCTATCCTCTTTCATACGTCCTTGGCCGTGCGGGCACGGTGATCGGAGCGTTCCTGGCGTCGGCAATCTTCCACCAGATTGTGCTGATGATGCTGAACGACCAGTTGGAATTTCGATGGATGTTGATCGGGTTCGGGATGATGGCCCCGGGAATTCTCGCTGAACGGGCGTTTTGGCAGTTAACTGGGCGGAGGGTGGGTGGGTTTGTTGGGTGGATGTGGACGATGGTGTGGCTTACGTTGTGGGGGAGTGTGATTATCGAAGGGCACTCGCTGGCAGGAATATTTGGCTGCGCAGGCTCTGTAGACGGCATGCTGCCAGTGCGGTTACCGGCGGAGCGCTTGGCGATGGCATTCGACCGTTGGTTGCATAGTATTTAACGAAGTAAAGATATACCTCATACGACTTGGAATACCCGGTAGACAGCTAACGAAAACAGTATGAATACATCGAGAGTACATAAACAAATAAGATGATAATTTAAGTAAGGAGTGGCTGTTTGCATACGCAAAGTGATGCCTAAGTGAGAATACATGTAGTACCGTGACGATGCATGAGTCAACACCTGTGAGGGAACCTCACGATTCAATGCGCCCTGTTCTTCCTGGCACAGGGTTTGATAAATCAAAGCTTGATGGTTTCAGGCTATTTCATCCCAAGCCCCTCGAAATTAGTGTTCACCGCTTTCAGAATCCCCTTGGCGGAACACTATGGTGTCCATCGAACTTCCGTCATCCGAATCGGACACCATTTGCTCGTAATATTCGCGAAAATTGATGATGAGCCGTGGAGGGAGTATGAATGGTCCGATCGACCCAAATACTTGCGCGAACAAGATGTATATCATCTACAAATACCAACCAGGAAAAGTGAACGATCAGAGTGAGTGTGTGCATGTCATGCATCGACAACCAAGGGGAGACATGCACACACAGGTGGAGCGTTCAGTCGAATTAAATTGAATATCCGGTGAATCAAGTTACTGAGGTGAGATGTGGGTGTTGGTCATGACATATCGAAGCAAGCTAACAGTGTCCCAAAAACGCACCCGAAAAGATAGATCATGGTATCTCGCGCTAGTAACTCCATCCATACGTTCGACCTACGCTCGGGCAGGGCTTGCCTTACGTCGGCCTCGTTTCGTATCAACTTGATGATCGCCAATACCGCCAAACTGACTTCGAATACGACGCCGGGAACTAAGACATAAGTGTATAAAATCGGGTTTGTCGTTGGTTTTCCTATGCAGATGCCGATTCCAGTAATCGGAATTTCAGTCACTGGTACCCATTGTCCAGATCATTTCGGTCAGAACCTGAGAGAGAATAGTGCAAAAAGAGACCCACGATATACTCCGCTCCGCGGGCCAAAGTAGAACATGGCACCTACGAATTCGCCAATAGCAGTTGGTAAGAATGACGCGAGAAGAATGGACAAGAGTCCTTTAGATCGATTATACATTGCGAATACCCGCAGTATCATAGTTGCTGTGATCGTGAAGTTGACAATTTACTTCGTGGTGTTGCAAGAGATTAAACGTACCCTCGAGTGCTAGCATATATATATAGCTCGCCCAGTTTGCGAACTTGAAAATGGATACACCTGGAAAGCAGCGGGTATGTCATCAACATTCGACGTCAAAATGGCGATACTCACATCTGATATAAACGATAAATCCCAGAGAGATCAGAAAACATCAAGGTACGTACACCTACGAGTCATGCATAAGCAAGGTGCATTCATGGAGAAAGGCTAACATACTGGCTCCGGTATACATGGAAGACTCCCCCCTATGAAATACAAGTAGTGAGCTCCGAGTCAGACCCCGAGATATCATAATAACTAACATATCGCATTCACACTGGATACATCAGCTGGGTGGAATGTGACATGCGGCGACCACTCACAATGCAAGAACAATTCCCAAGTAGCGAACGATAACATAAAGAGTCGACATAATTGACCATGGTCTTCTCTGGTTTCAAGTCGACTATCGGATCACGTGCCACATCCAAGGAAGTACGTACCCATATGAACTCAACCTGTCGCCATCATTAGTTAGAGCAGCGGGTGTCCGAAGCTCAGGAGAAACCAACTCACCTCACGGCCCAGCGCGAGCACTATGAGTAAGTTAGAATATGTCTCAGCTCTGCATCCAAAATATCACTACTAACGGTAGTCGTAGGAAATCACAGTTATTGTGACGACTACGAACGAACATTAGCTGCCACGTTCTCATCCCCAGGCAAAAAAGAGGCACGTACAAGACCAGTAACTGTTGACCTGGAGGCTGTCTAATGCAGCCCGCCCAGGTAGGTCCATGAAACTGAGAGCGCAAAGTGTGAGTGAGGCTCAGTGAGCGGAGAATTAAAGCAACGGATTTAGAGCCATATCCATATCCTGTTGTACTAGTGGATCAGAAAACAGACGGCATATATCACATGCTAGATCCGAGAAATCTTGATGTATAGTAGTTGGGTCCAAACACCTCTTCCGATGCTATAGAAAACAAATTGTCACGCGTTGATATTGCCCATCTGATTCGGATGAATCTGTCCTTGCGCTCGGCAAGTAGTCGGAGGTCTTATGAGGAACCTGATAGGCTGACAGAATTTGTAGAGCACATTATGATGAGGTCCTCGGTAGGAGTCTGAAAACATACTACATACGTTTCATTCGAGTTTCAAGCCTGTCGTTACATTTTATTTTTGAATCCTTTGGTGGGATAATCGAAGAAATGCAAGAGGTACCCAGGAGACCCTTCAGTGGTATGATGACGTTCCAACTTCGATGGCTACCTGTGTCAAATTCAGCTTCAAGTTGTATCGATCGGTTGAAGGGTCAAGGGACCATTACCAAAGCCTCCGCGAAGAGTGGATGGGATGAAACAATTTATCTCCATAGATACTCCCGGCCTTCAAGTTGCCATCAGCTTGATCAGGCATGTGGAGTTTGTTTCACCCTGGGATCTACTCAGTCTGATGCCAGAACCGGTCATGCACCGATGTGACACTGCTGGGATTTTCATACAGCTGCCATCAAGGCTCCAGGCTGACAGGTATCCCCAATGATTCCCCATTCGACGATCATCACAATCGTGGACGCTGTGATCTGCTCACCTTCAAGTTTGGCCCGCAGACTGGCAAGTGGCAGCCCTATAACACCGAGTCTGAGCCGAATGTGAGACCAGACTGAATGAGTGGATACCAAAAATACTGTCTCGAGAGAACGACACCTTCGGGCTCATTAGTCACCTTCTTGATGGTGTAGTAGCGCTAGCGCGTATGAATGATCAACTGTAAAACACGTTGCGAGGTTCGAACGCTAGGTATGACAACGTCACACCCGCGTCAGTGTGCCTCCCCCCAGTGAAATGCAAATTCTACCCTGGAATCGGATGCTTTCTTTACCTCTTTTGATCCTGTCTGGAGTGACTGGCCAAAGCTCCGGGAAAGGTCGTAAAGGAGGAGCACATAGAACGCCGCAGGGTAAAAAAAGGTTCAAAAGGTGGCACAGGCAGGACGTTAAATTATACCGCATACCTACACCTGGATAAACGTCTAAGATGGGGTCCAATAACATAGTTTCAATACGAGAACAAGAATCGTCACCAAAAGACCGCGTGTAGACTACCTCCTCACATCCATTCCATCTACTACTAACCTTCGCTATCATCCGTCTCATACCCCTCCTCCTCCATTTTGACTACCTTTTCACAGATGAAATACCACCAAGCCGAGACTGGTCTTACGGTGTCCCTCAAGCCGTTCCGAAACAGTTCACTCTTCTCCGTCGAGCAAATCTGTGCCCCCACCGACCCAGCAATCAACATCGTGTCCATCAACTCGCCGCTCTCCAACAACTTTACATTCAGACACGCATATCCACACGGCACGTCTTGGCTCTCGATGGTCGGATATGGGAAGCCGTCCAATGCAAGATACGGCGTGCGTTCGCGGATCGTGTAAACCGCAGCAAAATGAGAAGGGGTCAGATGAAGTGGATCTGCGGGTCGAAGTAGTTTCTTGGGTTCGTGCTGCCGTATCCGTTCTTCGTTGAGAGTGTTGCCTTGCCATTGACCACGTTCGTTGAAGACGCAAAATGCTGTGATCCATCCCGATAGACATTGTGGACCACTTCCTGAGTCTCGATGGGCGATCTTGTTCCAAAAGTCGAGATTATCTGGATGAGTGGGGTGGTCGTAGGCAGCAACGAAACGAGAGAGGATGGGTCGAAGGAGATGGTACCAAGCGATCGTCTGAATACCGTATTTTTTCAGATGTTCGAGACGGTGGAGAATGGTTTCCCAATCTTTCTTTTCTCCCTCGAGCGTGACCTTCGGGATCCCACATCTGAGGGCAAATTTGTACGCAAAGTAATCTTTCATCATCCCCATCATCACGATAGCGCACGTAGTTTTATCCAGTGGGGTCGTCGTCGTGAAATTGGGTATTATCCAGTCCCGGAGAGAAGCATCAGTGATATGTTCTTCCATCAGTTCTGTCATACGATGTACCATGGAAGCCGGATCCATGGTATAGCGATTTTCCCCTGATTCGACGACCAACTGACGTTTTCCTTCGTGAGCAACGAACGCCGTACGAAACACCTCCGAATGACCGTTGATGAAGAAACTGAATTGCGTCATGATCGCCAGCCAAACGTCATCAGGGCGCACAATGAGTCCTCGGTGATTGTTGTACGCTTCGATGACGGTGTCCACGAAACCGTTTCTCCGAGGTATGATGTCCCGTATGGCGTCGAGTTTTGAAGGGAGGGAAGTATGTAAGAGTTCCGTGCAGCACTGACTCTTCTCTGGGGCGACGGCGCGGAGCAGCACAAATGGTGGGCTTTCGTCCGATCGCACTTGCAATCGGTCGTATTCGGTGAATGATTCTGCAGGGTGGGATGTTGGGGAAAACGATATTGAATTTGACGGTTCTGATATCGGCGCTGGCGTTGTAATTGGGATCGGTGCTAATGTCGATGGCATCTGTCAGGCATACACAGCAGCATGTCAGTACAACTGCCTTGCGTCAATGGAATAGTATTGAATCACCGTCCAAGTACTATTGATATTGACTTCTGACTCGGAATCACCGACGATATCGCGCCCGTGCCCACCGACGGGCAGTGGGGGTCGAGGTGCCCGACGGAATTTTTGAAGCCTAGATGACTGTTTGCTCAGGGTCCCCAAGGGATGCACAGACATTGTGCTACTAGGGGCTCCAAGCGACATGGCGTCACTCCCTGTTTCAGAGCTCAAGACAGCCGAGACGGACTCCTCGAATAATCTGCTTCCAGAAGGATGTTGGTAGAAAGGGTGATGAGAACGATCAATAGTTGGCGAACTGGGTGGCGATTGCGGGAGTGGTGAAGTTGGCTCATCCAAGGAGCGGTTTCGCGAACCGAGCGACCATCTGCGAAACATGAAGACGGTCGACTCCACAAGTTGGTACGGCGTTCCTGCTGCTGGGAATTGCTGTGGACCGCACCACTGGATTTGACACTGGCACCGCACTAGTAGAATCCTACTGAATAAAGATGACACCTCTACTAAGTTCGGTGTCCACGGGATTGTCCGCCACCTACGTTTGAAACTCAGCGACTAAGGGGCTTTGTACCAAATCTGTACATGTACCAAAAGTAAAGGTTGCTAATATCACGATTCACGAACCGAGGGGCTGCTATCGATCAACAGGGAGTCGACTGGATATGCTGGAATCCCATAGAGATCCATTGGCACACATCGAAACCCATGTTATCATCATTCATTCACTGGGTTCGATTAGCGAGTGCTCATTTCACCACCAACAATGAACAGGTCTGCATTGTGAGGGACCCCGGGCCCGCACAGGTGATAAATTGATTGTCAAGCCCTGGTCATACTAGATAAAACTGAGAAGAAATCTTGTGCGCATGGTACATGCACAGTCGACGGGTAAAGTAATTTCTCCGCCTTCCTTAGCATTGTTTGCAGTATTTGATGATCCCAGATCTGCTCAAGAAGACCGGGGTGATGCATAATACTGAACCAATTACTTACTAACGAGGAGTTTTCACCTTCCAGGCAGAACAAAAGACAAAGTTCTTCTGATGTGTTTAGTACTGCAGAAACACCAGCGTCGTCCCGCATCCACCGCCAGCGAGAGGCAACCATACATTTCAAAGCTTAGATCTCTGGGTAGACCCACTTGTAATCAGCTCAAGCACCTCATGCATAGCATCTGCAAGCCCATCCGGTTTCAATTGCGCGACCTACATGTAGGAAAAGGTAATACATAAATGTGACATCGATGCACAGAAACTAGATCACAACGACTCACGAGATGTCCAGATCCTTTGACCGTGCGCTGCGTTGCTATCCGGTGCTCAGCTGCGTCCAAAATATCATCCTTGGCTTTTTTCGATCTGTAATTACAATGCGGCAGGCCGCACAGGTCAGGAGGAAAGATGAGATAAGGGAAAGACGTACATGAACTCCTCCAACTCCGCCCAGATGAGGTGCACGCCTCGCTTGCCTACACTATTGAGCGCCTCACACACCGCCGAGAGCTGGGATGGCTCGATCGTGTGTGCCAGAACTGCATACATGGGTGCTTCCTCGTCTTTGCGCACCCTCGGGGTGACATATGATCCTCGTCCTCGCCCTTGCGTGTCCGATGACGTTACTGCTACCTCTTCCAGTGCATATTCCTAAACGTGCAGATAGGGATAACCCTCCCAAACCCCCTCGACGGGGGAAAATTGCTAAAAAGACTTACTACATATAAATCGAGCACCCGCGGATCCCACCGCCCCCAAATGCTCTTCCCGCGCGTCGCGAGCCACCGCCTGAAATCTGCGCGCGAGGACCACCTATCCCGTTTGGCGAGCGCACCACGGACGTTGGCCGCACCGTGTATCATGCGCGGGTCCGTCGCGGGCAAGGAAGGGAACATGATCGTCGGTTCAAGCAGGATGAGCGCGGTCGGGTATTTCGGGGCCATGAACTTGGTTAGCGCGTGGACCCTGTGCGGTGGAAGGTATTTCCATCATCCAAGTTAATGGTGTGTTCAGACGTCGGGAAAAAAAGGTATGCGATGGATGGGACGCACCACATAGTGCAGCTCCCCGAGTAGCCCATGCCGACGACGGTGTGTCCTTGAAATCGTGGTAACGACAGAAAAGAGTTCAAGTGAGCTGCACAGTCCACGGTGGCTTTGCGGTGTTTATGTCAATCAAATTGCGAGACACGACGGGATTCAGTGATGGAGAATAAATGCAAACTCACTGCAGGTCCCATTCGTTCCTTTCTGAGCGTTATTTGCCTTGTATTCTTCGAGAATACGACGGTTCAAAGTGGCCGCTTCCCCATGATTGGGAAAGTCGATCGACCATATCTCGCGTACTTTATATGTCGCCCTTTCCCTGAAACTGAGCAACCTGGTGATGGCTGTATGGTATTGTTCTTTGTCTGAGGGGAAACAGGGGATGATATGGGTTCCAAGATGACGAAGATTCCATTGGAGGGACGAGTGTGGAACTTACGGCCGGATATACTATGAGTGATGATCAAGGTCAACCCGCTTTGAGAGATGGGGTAGCACCACGCAGAACATTCGAGGGTGAGGGCGATACCACCGAGAGTGGCCAACAACGGGAACACGTGGCGCTCCGGCGAAACGGACGTGGAACTTGACCTGCTCATGGCGTCTGCTTGAACTCCTGGAAGTAAGATGAGAGTATTGTGGATCTAGTTCGGCCTACCGAAGCACCTGAACAGAGGACTCTGGCAATGGATCGACTGGTACTATAGACGTGTGAACGAAACCGCCGATACGGACCACAATGACTCGGATCATGTCATTTGGCAACGAGGCTAAACGTAAATTCATCGACAAAGGCGGTGTCGACGGTCTCTCCCCACAGGGTATATGCCAAATCTCAGAGTAACTAATTGAAGTGCAACCCGATTCTCATAGAGACGTAAACCCATTCATTCCCTATACCATCCAGTGGAACACAGGCAGGGCCGCAGGTCTGAGGGGTGACCCACTCTACTACATCATTCGTCTGCCGTCTTAGCAGACATAATCGGAAAAGAAGTACCTGTTTGATGGTAACCCACACTGGGTGTACGGATTTACCCAACTTCTTCATCATTCCATCTTGTTGAAGATTCGCGGTAGTCTCAAGATGTCGACGAATAGTCCATTAAGAGGCCAATTCCGAGCGCAACTTCGCTATTTGGCCTTGGCGGTGGGAGGAAGTTGATCTGGAAACACATCGGGTCGGGTTGGTGGTACTCCCCACTCCGGTACATCCTTCGGACGTGCTATCCTCTTTGGCTCCCAATCCTGTTCAGTCGCTGCACTCAATTTCTAATAAACGAGGGGTCATGAACCTTCCTGGACCAATCCGCAGAGCACACGACGCACGTAGTACTCCTCCCGAATGTCAAACTTTTTCTTCGACTTGTCCAGTCTGAGGGCTTCTTCTCGAGGCATCTGCTCAATGAACGGTTCCAGCAAGTATCGTGAGAATGGATAGTACATGCCTGATGGATTTTCTTGTCCTGTAAGTCATAGCGCGTCTGCGTAAAGGACTGAAGACCAAAGGACGCGCCGACCATGATGAGCAGGAATGGTACCCCAAATAGCGCAGGATGTCGTTTGAGTTTTGTCTGTAATCCAGAAGGATTGAAGGGGTGTGACTGAAACGTCGGCATGGTCAAACGAAACCTGGGTAACCTGCCTTTTTTGGACATTGACGAGAGAACGACTCCGTGCCAATTCGGATCTGGACAACGGCACTCACCGGGGTATAACTTGAATATCGGTCATGACCGGTAGGTACTCGACCCCTCAGACGCTACCCTCATCCTGACCGATGGCTCTAGTGAGCGTCGTTCTCGGCGCGCAGTGGGGCGACGAAGGCAAGGGTAAACTCGTCGACATCCTCTCTGCAAAATTCGACGTCTGCGCACGTTGCGCGGGTGGTAACAACGCAGGCCACACCATCGTCGTTCCAACCGGCCCAGACAAGATCCCAAAGACTTTTGCCTTTCACCTGCTTCCGAGCGGTACGTGATATCGCGGGCGATCGCTGATGCAGAGAGATCTAATGTATGCGTAGGCATTGTTAATCCCAACTGCGTTGGACTCATCGGAAACGGCGTGGTGATACACATCCCGTCGTTCTTTGCAGAGCTTGATGCTCTCGAGGAGCAAGGTGATGGAGGATGTCGTGTTTTCTAGGCACGCCGCAGCTGACATCACATGTGCAGGCCTCCACTGCTCCGACCGGATATTCGTTTCCGATAGGGCACAACTCGTCTTTGATTTTCATCAGATCGTGGATGGTTTGAAAGAAGTGGAGCTAGGTGGCTCAAGGTTTCGTCGGCCCCCACCGTACTGGACGTCGCTCATCTGATGCCGTTACACAGCATCGGGACTACGAAGAAGGGCATCGGCCCTGCATATTCAGGAAAGGCGTCCCGTTCGGGTCTTCGTGTACACCATCTGTTTGATCAAGTTACGTTTACGAGCAAATTCCGCAAAATCGTGGAAGGTCGGTTCAAGCGCTATGGCCATTTCGAGTATGATACGGAAGGAGAGATAGAGCGATACAAGGCACGCATCACGCACGCCATGCAACGCGATCGCTAACGTACCCGCTCTCCTTGCAGCACTTGGCTGAGCGGTTGAAGCCATTCGTCGTAGACAGCGTCGCATATATTCATGATGCGCTGGAAGCACGGAAAAGGATTCTCGTAGAGGGCGCGAATGCACTGATGCTTGACATCGACTTTGGGACGTATCCCTATGTGACGTCGTCCTCGACCACGATCGGTGGCGTGTGCACTGGGCTTGGGATTCCGCCAAAGGCCATTGGAACCACAATCGGCGTCGTCAAGGCGTACACTACGCGCGTTGGAGGTGGCCCGTTCCCCACCGAACAACTCAACGTGGGTCGATCCACACACTCACTGCGTCGCTCCTAACCAGGTTCACAGGACATTGGCGTGCACCTTCAAGAAGTAGGTCGGGAGTATGGCACGACGACGGGACGTCGCCGCCGTGCTGGATGGCTGGATCTGGTGGTCATGAAACACTCTTGCCTTGTCAATGGCTACGACACCCTGAACTTGACTAAATTAGACGTCTTGGACACTCTCCCCGAGATCAAAGTGGCTGTCAAGTATATCATCGACGGAAAGGAGATCTCCCATTTTCCTGGTACGCATCGGGATATTTTAGAGAATATGGATCTAAATTTGGTTGGCAGCCGATCTCGAAGTGCTGTCGAAAGTGGAAGTGGTGTATGAGACCCTCCCTGGCTGGCAGTCGCCCATCACGTCCGCAAAGAGCTTCGATGACCTCCCTGAGAACTGCAAGAGGTACATAGAATTTATAGAGAAATATCTCGGTACTCCGATAGAGTGGGTTGGTGTTGGGCCTGGGCGGGAGAGCATGCTTACACGGGGAGGGTATATATTAAATTAGATTTTGTTTTGTTATGAGTAAATATATTCTCACGCCACCTTTAGTTGTGTGTCCGTTGTTCACACCCCCTTGGTCACTCTCTGTCACGACCCTCCGTCACTCCCCCGCGCCGCCGTAACGACCCGTCACACCGCCGACTTCTGAAGAAGAATTCTAGATATGAATGCGATGGATCCGGTTGTCCACCACAACCCATCCCAAAGCACTTTGTCGCCTGTCTCATCCGCGCGCAGACGGGGCTCAAGGGAGAATGAAACCCCTGCACAGAGACAGAAAAGGGAGAAAGCTGCAGAAAGACAACGAAGAAAGCGCGAGCGTGACCGTCATGTCAACAACTTGAATGCTGCAATGTCCTACCCTCAGCCGACCGAACCCCCACAACCCCCACAAGCCCAGCCACCCCAACAGCCCCCTCAGGCCTTCACTGGTCAGGAGCTCTCGCCTGAGGAGCTCGCACGCAGGGAGCGCGTCCGAGCAGCCGCGCGGGAGCGACAGCGAAAGCATCGCAGTCTCGTGAAACAGCGCAAAATGAGGGAGCTCGGTCTCGAGATCCCAAACGAGATGCTACCCGGCATCGACGATGTGCAGTTTCGCGTGAACGGGCAGAACGAGTATCAAGTGTTGCCACACGAGCTAGGGGCACATCCCCTACATCCCCTAAATCCACAGGGCCCTCCGTTTCCTGAGTTAACGAGCGGGCAGAATTTCGCGTCGACGCTGCTGATGTCGCTGGGGTGCGCGCCAATGGCGTTGAAGCAGCAGTTCTTCCGGGCTCTGGCCCTCACGAACGAGGATCTCATGGCGTTGGAGCCCGTCATTGCGGACGCCTTTGACCAATGGGACAATCAGGTACTCTTTGCTCCCCTTTCATGCGTATCGTGCGCTCACTCTTGCCCGTTCGGTTGCTTCGCTTAGCGGAGGATGCACTTTGTACAGCAGGCGGCTGCGGCCAAGGACGGGACGATGCCAGGACCTTCTGCGCCACCTCCTTTTCCAGACATGAACGACGGTTTCGGTGAAATTCGCGCGCGGTTCCGGGGAACCCTCGTCGCGCCCTCCCCTTTTCAGAATTTCAACCACACGGAATCGACGACGGCGACGACGTCGACACCGACGTCCACGCCGGGCTCTGGTCCACCGTCGGATCCAATTGACCCGCACCTGAGCGGGGTGGTGATCGCCACGGCTGGGCCAGGCCCAGGGGACGTGCGACAAAAAGCGACCGTGGACGCTGACGCGGACGGTGCCATCGGACGATCATAGTCTCGCACTGTAACATAGATTCCGATTCCATTCACACATCCTTTCCCCCCCTTTCTCTCTCTGTTCACTGATATGTTCCTCAACATCGCAATGCACGTGTAGTTTAACCTTTCCCCCCCACGCCTATAGCACATGTACGTTTCTTTTTTTTTATTGCCTTTTTTTCCCCACGAGACAGTATAGTGTTTATGATTGGGCTGGTCAAAATAGTTGTAACTTGGCGGTGGGCGTATAATTTACTTGGTCGCATGTCGTATAGACGCAATTGTGACACGTAATTGTTTGCGCCGTGGACCACGCTGCGTACTTACGTCGAGTTCGGGCGAGGGAAATTTTGGACGAGTCAATTTGAAGCGGAGTTGGAATTTCTCGCGCACCTTTCAATATTGGCAGGGTAAGGCTCCGTTCAAGTTTTCATCTTGTCCCACCCCCTACCGCGTTTCTTGCACGACGATGGCTCTCAGTTTCATTGGGTGGGTATCTTGGTTCATGTTGGTGATAGTCGCTGATGACGCATATCTAGAAAACCTATATCGCTCATCTCTCATTCGGACGTTCGATACCGAGGCATTCTTGCTGGCATTGACCCAGCTGCCTCGACGATCCAGCTTTCGAATGGTAAGCGTTTGTGCTCGCTGCTTGTTTTATTACCTCTCACTTGCCCTTTGTGCCACCTCCAGTGTATTCTATGGGCACAGAGTCACGAAAGTGAGTTCCTGACTCGCGTTGTTTGCGCCAGACAAAAGATGAAAACCATGACGGATGTAAAAACGAGCCCACGCTCGTACGTCCGAGAGCGCATTTACTCGTGTGGATCGTTCCGTTGCCTTCCTGCTGACACGCTATCACTCAATTTTCCACGTCATGCATGGTAGCTAACTTACGTTTGGCAGGCCACCCGCTGAATTTATTCCCCCGGTTCAGGAACCGTACCAATACATCATCTTCCGTGCTTCAGAGGTGAAGGACCTTGCTGTCGATGAACCTCCGCCACGCCGCAGCGTGCATGATGATCCGGCTGTTCTTGGGGTACGTGTTCTTATTATGTCTTTTCATAGCATTTGGCCATGCCGCGCGTGATGAAGTATTACGGATGTAATAATGGAGTCGGATGACTCCCGTATCCGAGAGCGCATAAAACTCATGTGGATACTTCCGTTGCCTTCCTTCTGACACGTTCATATCATCTATGATACCCTGTACTCTCATGCTAACGCGTGGCGCTAGGCATCTGCGCCTGGGATGCCACCGCCTCAGTATCCGCCGTATGGTTCCCCGTATCAGCAGCAAGCGGTCCTTCAGCCGCCACCCCCGCAACAACCACAGCCTGTGCCTTACCCGCAGCAGCCGCACATCGCCGAGGTCCCAAAACCACCTCACGTCCAAGCTATTCCCCCGACTGACATTCCAAGCGCGAGTGCTAATGCACGCCGGCCCACCAACTCTGTGCAAACCGCCGCCGCATCCCTTGAGTCTGTCGAACGTGCAATCGGAGACTTGCGTGGAACGACCGGACCCATCGGTAGAGGTGGCCGTCGCGGAAATCATCACAGCCATGGACCGGCCATCAAAGGAAGCGAGCTCAAAGTACCCACAACCGATTTTGATTTCCAGAGTTCGAATGCGCGTTTCGACAAGGCTGCAATCGTGCCCAAGAAGGAAAAGGAGAACGCAGAAGGCGAAGGTGTCACCTCGGACGCAGGGCCAGCGGTAGACTCGGCGAGCAAAGAGGAGAAGGATAAAGCGTATAACCCACAAAAATCGTTTTTCGATTCGTTGTCGTCGTCGACTCAAGCAGCCCCACCGGCTTCCAGGGGTGGTGGTGGTGGGCGACGAGGTGGCGGCGGGCGGAATCGGAGGGAGGAGGAGCGGGAGAAGAACGTGGCTACGTTTGGGGAACCTGGGGGCGTTGGGTTGATGGGGCCTGGTGCGTATGTGGGTGGGTGGGGAGGGTATGGACGACGGGGTGGACGACCAAGACGTGGTGCACCTGTTGGTGGTCGTTAGTCCGTTGATCTTTTTTTTCTGTCCTGCGACATGGTATTGCCTAGGGGGTGGTTGTAATGATGGGTTCGTTTTCTTTTCTTTTTTTAATGTACGCCCTTGGTGCGTGTAGTACCCAACCTGTCTGAAGTGCCGAAACTTATATCTGGAGCACTAGTGCTTGGGTCAGGGATGCAGGTGTGGTTGTTTTAGGGGTTCGCATGCAAATCCTTTCCCATCTCTTTCAAAATCTTACCTGACAACTATATGTTTTTGCCCATTCACAAACACGGTAGGCCAGGCACGATCCACCAGGGTCCGCGACCAGTTCTGATGGCGCCCCTAGTTCACGACATCACAGGTCGACCAGAAGCATTGTGTGCATTCACCAGAGCCTCCCGAGTATATGTGTGGTAAGGAACTTCGTATACTTGAGTACAATTCGAGGCCCGTCGCCGGTAATTGCTCGTTGTCTTACAGTGATGAGCAGGTCTGCAGTGCAGACAGCACGTCCATGTCGAAATTGAACCACTGACAATATTATTGAATTACTGACTTCAACGACATCAGATCATAAACTTGAAGCTGTATGTTCCGCCGCCATTGCAAGCTTAAGATCATATTGAATTTTTTTCGTCATTGATCCGACCCGACTCGCGCACGATGGCCAGATCATGTTCGTTCCGCAAAGTACGTAGTAAAGGAAGGCATGTCACAACCCCCGGAAGTGCCATGCATGTCGTTAGGTATGTACCCACTAGTAAATTCAGCGCCGAGGCCTTGTGTCCCTTGTCCGAAGTGCTTGTGCGCAATGTGCCTCATTTTGCCGCCGTGAGAGTGCGTCCCTTCATTGGAGTTGTGTATGATGCTACTCCGTCGCGTCAGTACAAGCTTTGTTATAAAGGTACTTGTGTAAAATATCTTCGTCGCTCACTTCCATTGACACTGACACGCTACGGGCCTAGTACGGGTGCCCGTATGACTGTGGTAGAATTTGTAGTGATTATCTACCTGTTGCATTTTAACCCTGATTGACATATCGGGCAATGGTACGGGTTTCAGACTTTCAGCAGGTATCCACCTCTTCCAGTGTACCAGTCATGACCTCCTCCAGAGGCACAGGGCTTGCACACCGGCAGTCTCACCCAACTCATGAGCAGTCCACTCACCTCAGTTCCGAGCTGATTCTAAGTTCTCCCGCTGAGGAAGTTGAGGACGGAATTCATACTCGCCAAGTCTCGTCATGGAACGGACTTCCCTGGTGGAAGAGGCTCTCATTGCATTGGTCAGTACTAGTCATAGCGCATATATATGAGTTTGGTCTGAATTCGACGCGTGTTGGTCAAGGCTTATCATCGGGTCATTCCTTGGTTCCATTGGAGATTCCGCATTACTTGCCCCCCAGGCAGCTATGTACACCAATCTTGCCTGCCGTGTTCACAGGCCGGACTATTTTATGAATAATCTTCATTCGTTCGCATCACCACTAACACACGAATCTGTGACCGTCCGCGCTGCTGATGCGCCAGTTCCACGTATTTCTGGTGGCGATGGGACCGCAGTTTCCATCTTCCTTCCAAACACCCTATACACCACATCGTTTACCCAGACCAAAAGAGAACCTGATTCTCAGCAAAAACGCGCCTTCGATCCCCTCACCGTGCAAGCTATCCGAGTCGTTGCCAGGCTCAGCGCAGGTTTGCTTCGATTCACCTTGTTTTGGTCTGTCTTAACTTGCTTATAGTCCTTATGACTGCCATGGGTGTACTCAGTTGCCTTGTCTCCGCCTGGTGGGGCTCCGTAAGTGCATACGAAAGCCTGAGAGGCTCTAATTTGGCTTAGTGTCCACTGGTATCACATTACAGTCGTCAAAGATGGACCCTTCACTTTTGTCTATGAAACACTATGCGACGAGCCTCTTACTACCCCAGAGCCTGCCACTGGGACCTCTTCAAAAGGTGGCCGACTTGGAAAGCATTCCAAGGTCAACACCGGCCACGGTCTCAGTGATCATGAGGAACCTCCAGCAAAGAAGGCCAACAAACAACGAGGTCGGAAGTCGAAGAAGGCCATCACTATTGATTCTCAGCGGTCCTACAAGGGGAGATGGATGGTTGACTTCACCATGTTGGCTGAATGTTGCACTCCAATGGTAAAGGCTGGCACGAGAGACTCCGAGTGTGAAACAGATGTCGTCAACAGTCCAGCCAATCTCCCAAAGCTGGAGGGCACATTCCTTCTGATCTTCACTGATAGGGTGATTTGGCATCAATGGTGAGGCCTTGAGGTTCAACTTGTTGGGCCACGACTCGGAATCAACTGGGTTCCCAATTTGGAACTACATTTCTACATTCAAAAAAAATATGTACAAATCTCAAACAACTTGCACACTGCTGTAATATGTTTGCGGTTATGCAATTACTATATATCCAATTTCTATTTCTGTTCACTGAGTTTAAGGGTGAGTGCTTGAGCTGCTAAGGCTGCCACCGTAGTCTCGACTCTCGAGTAACAGCCTCACACATGCCTAGATCCCCTCAAGACGTTTATGCAAGGCACTTGTCATCTCATCGTGGCTATCCTTTGTGGATGCCTGAGCCGAGCCTCGAACTCCTGGACTATCGACAGCCTCAGGATGGTCTCAGGATTGGGGACGTTGGCATCGTCACTCCCGAGGACGGTTATTTTGATGTCTACTTCAATGTCCGCCTTCCACGGGATCACGCCTTCCACCAAGCCACTGGTGTTCCAGATAATTTCGAGCCAGTCAGACTGCGTGACATGGACATCAGGACAGATCTCAACGGAGAGAACCCTGGTAGTGTCATTGTGGCACCGTCCGTGAAGAGTGCCAGAACAGTAGAGCAATCTAGAGACGATTCGACGAGGTGCATTATTTCATGATGGAAAACGAGTTTTGTTTGGATAATCATTCTCCAGGTCTTGGCATCAATCTGGAGTAGAATACCAGTTCAACCTGTCTTCCAGTGAAGGCACGCTCCTCATCCTACCTAGAGGCGCCAAGCGCTGCAACCTCAGAACCCGTGGTCTTTTCCTACAGGTTGCCATGAAGCATGGTGCTGATTGGTACCGCTTTGCTGAGAAAAAGGGTCAAATCATTAGCCATGACTCTCTTTACTTGATCACAGGGATCTACAAAACAAGCTCTTGGTCCTTGGCAGCATTCGAGGAGACAGAAGAGACTGTAGAGCGTCCTGCGCAATTCAAGATATCTCAGATAGGGAGTAACGACGTCGCAACCTCCTACAAATGGGAGACAACGCATGGTGTAGAATGGCGCGTTGGGCCTATTGGGAGTCATAGAATTGTGAATCAATCTGTGTTCATCCATGGGTTCAAAATCGCCCTACAAAACCAGATGTTCGGTATGAAATGGATCACCGTCAGGACAGATGCTCCCTCCACAGAATCAAATCATGTGGAATCCTCTGGGGCAGTTCCAGGGTACTCCTACCTCGGGAATATGCTTGGTGGATTGTCCATCGGCTGGGCATCTCAGTCCTCTGGAGGAGGTACACAGGATGAAGTAGCTGCAATTGAAAACTCAGGGAGCGACGCTCCCACAGGCAAGGATGGGAATAATGAAGACCTTGTGGTTGGTGAGCATGTTGTGGTTCAAAGTGTACCGGAAGTGTCACAGGTTAGTGCTGAAGTAACTGTTCCAAGGATCAATCGATCTTTGAATTCTGGACAGGCCTTCCATCCATCTGACACCATAAATCGGTATTTGTTAGCCAAAGTTTGTTGATGTTGGAGTGAAAGTGAGAGCTAGTGTTGATCTCTCTTTTCAGGAGCCATCCACTACCATCACAATTACCCATGACGATGATTGGATTGCCTTGCTCGAAGAGGTCCGATATGGACTTTATTCAGTGGGACATTCTCACATCTCTGTATTATAGAATCTACTTCAACCCGAGGATCTTGCCCAAGACGGCCGCCTTGAGACATTGATAGCTCAAAAGTATGATATAATCTTGAATCAGAGTGAGTTATGACATTAGTATCATCGGAACCAATAAATATCTCATGCTCTGTAGGTGCTGTGTACTTGCAACTGCAAAGGTTTGATGCCGAGGGATGCATTGGCGACACTGGCAAATCTGCAACAAGACTTGATGTGAGTGACTTCAAGTTTGTTAATTGCATTCTTGAGATATCTTCATCCCATGACAGTAGCTGCCAGAATTACCATCTCGTCGCTTCCAGCATAAAAGCGATCTCGCAGACACTGGCATGGCTCTCAAATTGACTACTCACGAAAACCAGCCTTCCGATTCGCACGGACATTCTAACTCAGTTCATGATTCAGCCTATCCTGCTCAGAACGAGGT
>JBBPLL010000297.1:0-35575 GCA_038089755.1 Leccinellum rugosiceps | reverse complement strand
CCCCTCGGGCACGTCCTCGGACGAATCAATTGCAGTCGAGACCTCCTCAAGCTTGCTCAGGTCCCTTAGGTCGAGGTCCGTGATCGCCCTGCTGTCCTCGTTGACATAGTACCGCACCCCGTGCGGGAGTGCATACTCGGTCCAGCCGCGGAGGACGTGTGGACGCGTCGTCGAGCCGTAGCGAGCGGTCCCATTCATGTCGAAGCGTGCGGGCGATGCCCACTGCGGGACCGGCTGACTCATGGGCGGAGGGTTGACGGAGCGGTAAGTCTGTGCGATCTGGCTAGAGGCCGTCTGAGGAGGGTAGTTGGTAATGATTGGCGGCGTCGTAGGTCGGGAAATCAGGGGTCGGGTTTCGCTACAATGGCGTAAATCTAGTGTATGAACGCGCTAAGTAGACAACATAGGTCACTCACTCGGTAATGCGTGGGAAGAAACGACCGCCGTCACTGACGCTCTTTCGATCGAAATTGCTTGGTGATTTCTGACGAGTACTGGAAGATCATTGTCAGCATGAGGGCTGGGCGAGTAGAAGATCTCGGATGCTTACGCAGTAGCCATAACTTCGTACATCGCTGGCAAAGGCACCTGCTGCGGGGGAGCGGCCGGTGCGCTTGGAGCAATCAGCGTATCATCGCGAGGCGACCGAGGATCGATTTCCCTATAACATTAGTCAGGAATTTGGATCTTGCGAAGATGCAGAAAACCATTTACTCAGGGACGTGGACTGTATCTGCGGGAGAAGGCTCAGGGATAGTCTGCGCTGGTGGTGCTGCCGGTTTTCCCTCGTCCTGCAAGCTATTAAAACGAGACATGAATTATTCCGATCAGTACGGACCCTATCAAATTCGCCTAAGAGACTCACGGAAGACTCGTTTTGCTCGCGAACCCCATCTCACTTGAGCTACTCCAGGTCCTGCTGACGCCAGCTAACTCTGTCTGGCGTGTCTGGATGATTCCACTAGGTCTCCTGCTAACAGTCGGTCTCTGGATTGCCGGTGCTGCAATATGCGAAGAGGCCACAGAGGAGTCTCGCGGTCGTACAGATGACTTGGAGTGTTTCTCCGCCAGGACGCGTCCTCGGGGCGCCTCTGAGCCGCTCTCGGAGCCTGCCGTAGTCCCACCACGCTGGTCTGCCCAAACATTGGTGTCAGGGTCGCTGTCGAATCCAGCTGGTGTCGTCGAGCGTACTATATCGCCGAAATAACTAGTGGTCGTCGCGGCCAGGGCAGCGGGCGTAACCGGCGCCGAGGGTGCTACCGAAGCCGGTGGAGGTGGGGTGGCGGACTTGGAAGCAGGCTGAGAGGACAGTGCGGAGGGGGTTTTCGTCTGCGCAGCAGGCATCTCTTCAGGTTCGGCAGTGAAGACTCTTGCAATTTCCGGTTTCGATGATGGAACAGCTTGCTGAGGTGGAGGCGTCGTGGTGGCAGAAACAGACACCGGGGCTGGTGGCGGTGGCGTCCCTGACAGTGATCGGGGAGGAGTAGAGCCCTGTTCGGATGGCGGCGCAGTCCTGGTTACTTCCTTTGCAAGAGGGGATGGACCTTTGGCTGCTGCAGGTTGTGGCTCAGCAGCCAACGCCGCGGCCTCGCGTGCAGGAGATTCTGGGATGGGACTTGGGGCGCTCGAAACTGGTACGGGCGGAGACGTCGTGTCTACCTTGATGAGAGAAGTAGTAGAGCCTTCCCGGTCGAGTTTACTAGAAATGGACCCGGAAATGGATGTAGTATCTGAGTCTTGAGGAGGCGGAGGTGTAGCTGAATTTCCACGATTTGGCAGACCTGGGATGCTGAATGCAGTGGACGACCGTCGTAACGCACCTCCAACACGCGAGCGGAGGGTGCCCTTTTTCTGGGGAGTGGGAGGAGACGCCATGCTCAGGGAAATTGAATGGGCTCAGGGGAATATATAAAGTCAGTAAAGTGAAAGAGGGCAGTTTTAGGTAAACCAGACAGTTGTTGGATGAGGCGGGGGTGCAAAGAAGAGATGCAGCGAGGAACCCGACAATCTATATACGTGTAAGAGATGCCTGGTGGTTTCGACGAGGTCGGCCATGCGATGGAAGACAGGAGGCACATCCACGATACGTAGTCACCATTTCGCAAGGCAGATATGATGCGCACTGCAGAGGGCAGATAATCGCGTGGTGAGAAAAGGTGAGGCAAACACGTGTCAGATCACAATTACAGCTAGCAAGGCGGGGCGCACCTGCATTCTGACTGCAGCGGTCACTCTTCAAGGACAATAACATCTAGCACAGGATCATGCAAAGAAAAGCGTTCCCGATGACGAGTTGTCGTGGTCGAGCTGAGTGAAGCCGCTGCGAACCCCGGGTTCTTCCACTGTGAACTTTGCGGAGATTACACGCGCATATGTGTTCCATTCCGTGCGAGATGACCCCACCCTATTATAAGTGTTGTTTGGCACAAGTCCGGTTAGGCTGCTTGACAATCCAAGACCTCACGTTGGACCTGCGATGCCGCCATCGTGGGTGATCGCCACTGAGATCAAGCACAGCCAGGTAGCGCTTGGCCCCAGAATGCACCCGGAGTTAGTACGTGTCAGGCGTGTGTGCTCGACTGCGGAGTTCAACGAGGCGTCCGACGGCAGTGCAAGGCTTCGCGTCGACGTAATGACGTTGGAACCGCGCCGGCGGGTCTTTGAAGAGTCGCCAGCAACGGCAGAGACACCTTGAAGCTTGAAGGACAAGGTAAGGTTTTCCTATTGTCGCCGCTCTCCGGATGGCATCAATCCTTGTAACAGTGGCTGCGCACCCTGTAAACAAATTCAAACGCGTCGCTTACCGTCGGAGGTCTTCGCAGTTTTACGACAAACAACGTGCCTAACAAAGTTATTGACGATGAGTAGTAGCAAGAGACGACTTGACGAGTGCAACGCGTCGGATATGGTGGAAGGTGAGTGATGATGTCGTTTGTTCTCCAAAACTTCGTGTCAACACTAACACTCCAATCAGAGAACCATGTTCGGAAAATATTGAAAACGAACGGCCTGTGTACCCAACCCACCAGTGGGGAGGGCATGTCAGTCAGCACATGGCAGGACCAAAGTAGTCTCGCCAGCGATAAAGTGCAGTATCAAAGCTCGGAGTGTAGCATCGGTCTCGCCCCTCTGCTGGACTTTTCGACATTGACCACGGTTGTGGAAATCTCGGAACGCTTCGAAACTGTCGCTCGGGAACTCCTCTGCAACACGATCATGTCTGTGGTGCAGAATGGCACGCGCACAGACCTCGACATTTTGGAATTGGAGTTCTACCTTCAAAAGTTGGGCTGCCATGAAGACCCGTTCACTCATGGTGGTGTGGAGCAGGAGTGCAGCGGACGATGGTATTTCAGAATTGGCGAATCGCATTCCAGGTGTTCTAACCCTTTGCTCACAGGTATTTCCACCGTCCACCTCGTCGTGCTGACACCTCTGCACCAGGTCTCCCCGTGGCTGTCACAGGTGGTTACAGAGGCGGAACCCGCAAGGGCCTGGATGTGACCGTCGGTGGCCCGGCGACTCGTCAAACTTCTGACGGTCCTGTTACTATAAGAGGCGGTGCACTATTGCGCACCGTCCGCCGCCGTACCGACAACAAGGTGATATGCGGTCCATCACTCCTCGTAGACGAAATACTACGCCTCAGTGGCGCTTCCTCTATCGATCATCTCGTTAACACGACCTGGAATGGCGACATCTCCGCCCTCTCCCCTCCAATACCGACGCGGGAGACGTTCTTGTGTCTCCAAAGACGGCCTCAACATTTGTCCTCGGATGAATGCCCTGCTGTATACCGCTCCCCCCGTATCGGTCTCGATCTCTCAAACCCTAACACGACGGATTCCATCACCCATCCCAGGGTCGTTTTCGTTGGAAAGCCCTATCGCTACTTTGCCCACCCTGAGCTCCTCGCGTCTAAGGGACGAGTGCAGACGTTTGTCGGTCTGCATACTATGCTGCGGGAGTCGAACGGATACGCAGAGAACTCTATGGAACTGAAAAAGGCACTCCGGGACATACTACGAATGGGAGAGCAGAACATCACCAAGTACATGGCGGACTATAGGTCCGGATATCAGTTTGGGAAGCTTAAGACATTCATCGGCCCTTCTGGCAAAGGCGTTTGTCAGTCTGCTTCAGAGTACCTGAAGATGATGGGAACGTTGCATAAGGCATTGAGATAGCGATCATGCGTTAATCCTTGGAATGAGCTGCAGCCGATTTGGCACAGGGCGAACTCATCATAAATATAAGTACAATATTTTATGCACAACTACCATGACTTCACGATGTCAAGGAATAAATTACTGTAAGTGGATACGATTGCGTCCAGTATTTGAAAAGTCCGAACAGAAACAAATGTACATGAGTCGTATGTTAGAAATATAATTTATGTCTTCTCCGGATGGAGTGGTCGACCAATCACCGTTAAATTCTGGCGATCTGTAGATCCCACACTTGATTCCTTCATTTGAGTGCTACTAGCGTATGAACCGTTTACACACGAGTCTGAGAGACGGTTGTTCCCATGTCTGAGTTACTCTGTAGGAGTAGCGAAGGTATCTGTGCAGAGGATCATCAAGAAATGGCGCATAACCGCCGGGATTGTGTTAACCCATTTCTCTCGGTGAAGGTGCATGTTGCATCGTCCGAATCACTCCAAAACGGTACCGGAGGACAAGAATGGGGACGAGAGATTCCGGCAGATGACAACACGTTGGTGCGGTGTTCGGAATTAGAGTTAAGGACTAGAATGGGAGGGGAAGAGGCATGCAGAACTATTGTGCTCGTCTCCGTAAGCCTACGACGTCCCTCTTCACTGGATGTCTAGTGAGAAACAGGCGCGTCAGAATACCACCCAGTCATCAAAGAAGAATACCCCAAAACAATCTGAGCTCTGAGCTCTTTGAGGGAATCACATGTTCTGCCGATCGCCGACGAGGTTCCACTGAACAATTCAGCGTAGTCTTTGCGCAATGTGGTTGTGCTATATGCAGTAGATCGTAAAACGCAAGTACGTGTCCGAACTCCGAAGTTTAGTAGGAGATGGCGTCATTGTGTGATCGCTGAGAAAGGAGGAAAAATACGGGCTCACATTTTCAGATGACGTTCAGTCTCGCGAATGAACTGAGGTTCCGACAGGAGTCCATCCTCGACAGACTTTCTGAAGAATGTCTCTGTCTCGTCCAGAAGGGACTCCAAAATCTTGATCTTATTGCTAGGAAGGTGGGACCGACATATCTTGATGACGAAGATAAGCAGAGAAATTGCAGTGACGGAAAATCCGAAAATACTAGACGAGGAAAGTGTGCCTGCGGTCGTCATTGGGCTTCAGCACGTTTCTGTGAGCTGTACAGACCTGACCGTGTTCCTGGAGTATCACTGAGCCTTTTAAACCACGTAGTATATCCTGTGCAAAACACGCCGTAGCCTCGAGGCCTGCGCCGCTTGGGGACCTTGGACCTTGGACCCACGACGGTCACAGTCATTTGAGCGAACGAACCACGGCATGCGATCCACGTGGCTGTGTCTATGCTATCCCTTTTTGATTATTTTTGTCTCCGAGTCCAAGTGCTTAGTGGAGTCGTTCGTCGTTCGTGGCAACATGTCTTTGATTACGCTCCAGATAAGCTAGAAAATAGGGAGATCTAGGTACTACTTCTTCAAGAGAAAGGGTCATATTCTTCGACAGCGTTACCATCCCGATTGGCAAGCCTCCTGGAAGTTCGACGTGTACCGCTTCCCTGATCAGTTCGAGGATAGTATAATCCAGTAGGTTGGTCGTTTCCTCGTATGGAGTGTGCTCGTTTCTCACTCCTATGTTCACCAGCAGGCGCTCTTCTTGATGCCACTCAGGAAGGAGAGGATGGAAAGGACGTATTCATCAAACGGGTGGACACCAGAACCTATCCTCACGAAGTAAGGATAGCTTCGCGTTTGGGTTCGGCGGATATCCGACAAGACGAAAAGAATCACTGCATACCTGTACTTGCCGTCTTTTTCGATGGGCTGGATCCTTGGTACAGGTACATCGTTATGCCTGTCCAGGCTGTCCTTCGTCCATTTAACAGACCAAACTTGACCTCATTCGGAGAAGTCCTCGATTTCGTGAAGCAGACTTTGGAAGTCACTATTTTCTTTCTCTCTTCTCTCTTCTCGCTGAATTTCGTGGACAAGGTCTCGAGTATATGCACGAGCGAAATATGGCGCATCGGTGAGCAGACGTCTCATTCTTGGTGTGGCACTGATACAGAAAAGCTTAGTGATTGTGCGGCCAAGAATATTCTAATGGACGGCTCGAATCTCTACAAAGACGGTTGACATCCCATGGACAACTGGCGAGCTCGCGATGGGGGAGATCTCATCTTAAATCGCAAACACTCGGAAGTCGAGACCAAGTACTATTACATCGATTTTGGCCTGTCGACGGAGTTTGATCCCGGGCAACGCAAACAATTAGTCACCGGAGGACTCGGCCGGATACAAGCACCTGAACAGATTACTGGGTTACCTTACGATCCGTTCAAGTTGGACGTGTATTATCTTGGGCAGGTATTTAAAACAAATTGTAGACGTGGGGTTTTTCATGGTTTATAATCCGTCGTTGGAGCTCACGCTTTCCAGCAGGAGCTCAAAGGGTTGGAACGCTTGGGCGATTTAGCCTGAATGATGACCAAACCAGATCCCAAGGATCGCCTTACTGCGGGCGAGACGCTTCAAATTTGGAACAGTTTGCAGTTACTCCCCAAAATACCTCCCCGGTGGATCAGGCTGCGGCCTATTCGGGAAGAAGGATCGATCGAGCGTATGATGAACAATGCCCAAGTTGGACGTCGTCGACATGGTTCGCGGATCCATACGACGCTGAACTAGACCAGCTGATCTGTTTGCTCCCTGGATGGCGCGTACGACTGGACTGACCATCCATTTCAACCAACACATCGTTGGTGAGAATTTCGAAAGACCTCTGTAACGAAGACCGTCCAATTTGCGAAAAGCATACATATCAAGACTCGGATCATTTAAATTCATCATCACGACATTGATTAGGTATCTTGCATTTACCCACATAAGCGCTCAATAGTATTTCCTATGGTAGTCGTAATATTACTCTCTCCAGTCTCCGTCTTCATTCATTAGTACGAGCCAATCCAACTCCTTCCAGATTCAAACACTACTCTTCATCGCTAGGCTCTTGCATTCCGCATGCGAGATTGCTGAGTAACCTCACCTGTGACCTGCACGTCATGCACATATCCAAGGAACTTGCTGTACATCCAAAAAGTATGTCGTTACAAGGTGACTGAGACAAAACTACGAGTGGAATAATATGCCAGCACGCTGTGCAGCCAGCATCCTCCGCCTGGATGCCTTCGCCTCTGCATCTTTGGCAGGGTGAGCTGCTAGAAATAGACTGTATCGACCTGTATCCGTATAGCCTGCTGCAACGGCCTGATCCCTTGCGTCCTGTGGTGCACTGAACCATCGTGCCTTACGGTCATAATGCGTCGATGACTTCCAAGGCAGCTGAAAAAAGTTTTCAAACCAAATTTTCATCGTCAACCCTCCCCTTCCTTTGAAATAAAAAGCGGCATGAACGTCGGTGGCATAAAAGGTGGATGGAAATCTCGCAAGGCTGGGATCAATGCCAGAAACCAGCCGTGCAGTGCTGCCTGCACGGACAAGGGGGCCATCGTCAAGCTCTGCGCTCTCGCCGTCAAGTGAGATTAGGCCAAAAGGATCAGAGGACCATGCAAGCACACTCACTTTCGCGTGCAAGGTGGGAATTTGACTGGAGGTCAAGCATGCGAGGGGAGATGGGTATCATGGTATGTTTTGAGGGTCGTGCGAGATCATCGGTTTCCTTCTTTGAAGGCAGCTCCCGCAGATCGTCCACGGGTTCCGATTTATTTACCATCGCAATAATTTGCTGTCTAACATATCTCCGTTCCTCGGAGAGTGCGGTGCGAATATTTGGCATTTGTGGGTAAGTCGTGGCGGTCGTAGCTTCCAAGTGATGATCAAAGTCGTGGTAGGAAGTGACATGCGTGGCCTTGAAGAAGAGCTTCTGGGATGGCTTAGTCAATTCGATGACGCTGTCAACCTTCATCTTGACCCAAATGTCCAGTATGGGGTTAAAATAATGGACAACGGGGAAAGCGACACGGTCCCACGGGTCAATCAACTCCAGGTCAAGCAGCACCAATCGCGTGAGCTTGAAGTAGGGATATGTGAATCCGTTCTGAAAGTTCATTATAACGGGGCCTATATCATCCTGTCCACATAGTCAGCGTGAGAGGGGAGGAAGCATGCAGGCAGAGCCTGTACCTCAGGATAACTGAACGCAAGGACGCTTTCACGAACCCTCTTCATATCTTCGTCACGTCGACGCTTTTGCTCTGCGCACTCGTGTACACCCGCAACATGTTCAGCAAATATAGGCGACAACTTTGTAGTACAACGTGGGTTGATGGACGGATCAGCCATTGGAACAGTTGTTGCGGGCGGGATAGGAGTGGAATGGGTATCACTTTGAGATGAGGACGACGTCGATGACAGGATAGGGTCTTGAAAAAGGGAGCTGGATTGACTGAGCGAGGAGTCTGATGCTGATACAAGAGAGGACGATACTGGGGCAGGGGGCGCTAACCACGAGGGGGAACTTGAATTGCTGCTGGGCATGGAGGGGAAAGGGGTCTGTGAGCCCTGGACGATGTTCGGTAGCGTAGAAGGGGCTGGCTGCAAGCTGCGATCGGTTTTGGACATTGAGAGTGATATTGAGAGCGGGGAGGCTACTGGAGCTAAGCCAGATGGTGGTTGGTGTAGCAATGCCGGGTCTGGATTCGCCGGAATGCGACGTGGCACATTAGATGTATGCCCCTGCGACGTGCACCCACCTGAGGTGCGGCAATGCTTGCGACACATATGGCGTTGGCACTTGCGGTTCACCCTTGTGACCACGCAGCGCGGATAACGGCACTGTTTATCTGTGACCAAGTGTCCTGCCGGAGCAGGGAGAGCTAGAGGCTGTGTGCAGAGTACCTGAGAGACGCCTGTACAAAAAGAATCATGGGTGACGAGTGAAATATTGGAACCATAATGATCTCACCTGGCTTGAGGGTAGCCGAAGTTGTCGGCGAACTGCCCAATCCATCGCCCCAACGATACCAATTGCAGCAGACACCACACTAATTCGGTGGCATCAGTGAACAGCGGGGAGATAAAGGAGAGGCGTTACCTCATAGTAGGGTCGCCCAGCGTTGCGCGGATCGGTGGAGACCAGAAAGCGTAATAGTACCTCGGCACCACATGGACAACAGCGAGAGGAGGGATATGGAGGAGGAATACAAGGCATAGAAAGGAGCTGTCAGGGAGTATATCATACGATTAAAGAATGTGGGCGTGAGTAGCGGAACTGCAAGGTTGATCAGACTATGGGATTAGACGGCGGCACAGCATGACAGTACCATACCTTCTAGAAGAAAAGAGATATAGACGTACGTTAAGACAAGGCGCGGAGAGAAAGCAAGTGGGAGGACAGAACAAGGGGATACGGGCAGCAGACTGCAGCTGTTTTATAGGTCAGCGTCATGACTGGAACACTGGTGGTGGGCAGAAATGCCAACTTGATTCAACTCTAGGCTACCGGTCGAATACCAACAGAAGGGCATTGAGAGAAGCGATCTGACATTTTCTGCTTCCCGCCTCGGCCCGAGAACGCTGTCGAGTAACGCAGCCATTTTTGGATAATTCTGGCACTCACGAACGTGCATCCATCCAATCATATAACCGCGTTTGCCGTCATGCATCCTCTATCTCTCTTCGACGACTTTGATGGAGGGATCAGCGGTCGCCTGCCCAGGCGAGAAGAGTGCCAGCCCCAAACTCCTACATGATACCGAATCTCAGCAATTCGATTCGCACAGTCCTCATGGTGCTGCTAGTAGGCGTTCGATGCACGGCATAGCCCTGCTCACGCTCGCTCTGTTGTTCTCGGCGAGTTATTGCTTTCAATACGGGCGCTGGCACGGCGGGTACTTGGGCTCGCCACCCGCAATCGATGTACCAGCAACTCTAGGCATTGGATTACCCAAAGAAATGCAGGAGACCTGGGCACAGTACTCGCCATACTTCCCGGCTGCAGAGTATGTAGCACCTCCTGAGCGCTGTGAAGTCGTTCAGGTAGAGTGCTCTCGTTCGGAACTCATTTTATAAGAATCTAAAAAGAACGTGGTGATTTAGGTCAACTTGGTACGTGGCTCGTGATCTGGCTCAGGTTTATCGTGATGCGGTTAGCAGCTTCAGAGACATGGCGCTAGGTTCCCTACAGCAGGGGCCTCAAAGCGGATCAAGGAACCTTTACAGAAGCTCGTCCATGCAGGGTCTTACACCGGGAAGAAGTACGAGTTTTTGAGAGATTTCGAGTGGGACTTGGGTGTAAGCGATCTACTTCCCTTTGGCGAGAGAGAGTGAGAGCATTCCGTTCCTGTTGGTTCCTCCTTGACGTTATCAGAGCTTTCAACTCTGGCTCTGAGCACTATCTGCGGTACAAACACTTGGTCGATAACGACCGGTTACCATTCGTAAGGGCATCGGATAGCGAACGCGTTGTGTATTCTGCAATGAACTGGACGCAAGGTTCATTTGTTTCGTCTTGCATTTTGACGCATACTGAAACAAGAAGGTTTCTCTACTGCCAGTGGGGATGTTTACTCGCCGGTCGTATCGGTCATCATCTCGGAGGAGAAGGGCGTGAGCACTGGATACTCATAGCGCAAGGCCGGTGCTCACTCATCCATCAGGTGAACAATACACTAGATGACTCTATGTGCCCCAACGCGAAGAGCGACAAGAAGCCCGGGAAAGCCTGGCGCGACAAGTTCGCGCCGCCGATCGTGGAGAGAATCAACGGGGCGGTGCCAGGCGCAAGGCTCGACAATAACGATATCACGGAGTTGATGCCATTGTGTGCCTTTGAGACGATCTTTCACGACATTGCTAGTCCGTTCTGTGGCTTGTACACCGAAGAGGAATGGCAAGCACGCGAATACTATGACGACTTGCTAAAGTATTACAAAACTGGGTAAGTCGATTGGTTTTCGGATCCGACGCTTGCTGTATCTATATCTTTTGACTAGGCACGGTAACTCACTGGGGCCTGTTCAAGGTGTCGGATATGTCAACGAGTTGTTGGCCAGGTTGACAGGGCAGCCCGTGCGCGACGAGACCCAGACAAACCACACGCTCGATGCCTCGCCAGAGACGTTCCCCCTCGATCGCAGTTTGTATGCCGACTTCTCGCACGACAACCAGATGGTCGCCATTTACTCTGCGATTGGACTTTTCCGTCTTGACGAGCCACCGAACACCGACAGACTCGATCCGACTCGGAGGTGGCGCATTTCTAGAATGACACCGTTTTCTGGACGGATGATCACGGAGAAGTTGAGTTGCAGTTCCGAGTCTGGGGATTCCAATATGTACGTGAGGATATTGGTCAATGACGCCGTACAACCACTAGAGTTTTGTAGTGCAGACGAGGAGGGGTTGTGTACGCTGGCTGCGTTTGTGGAGAGTCAAGCGTATGCTCAGGGGAACGGGAAGGGTGATTGGGAGAGGTGTTTTTCTTGAGAACCTGATTTAGAATTACCACCCCCCTTTGGGGGGTCTGCAAATATCATTTGTGACACGCATCTCTTCGACATTGACATCGTTCTCGGTGTTGGACCCTCCATCTCGGTCCTTATCAGCTATGTTATTCGACGTGTCCGTGAGTGTTTCAAAAGTGTCCCTCGACCGCAAAGAATTGAACCTCAACCACATCGTCAGCGCAAACTATTCTCTCGGTCGGACCGCGTCAAAGGCACTGATTTTCACCCTACAGAGCCATGGCTGCTCACGGGTCTCTACAACGGCTCCGTAAACATCTACAATCACGAGACAGGCGCGCTCGTAAAGACGTTCGAAGTGTCCAACGTGCCCGTGCGATGTGTCAAGTTCATCTCGCGCAAGAACTGGTTCGTGGCCGGGTCGGACGACTTTCAGCTGCGCGTGTTCAACTACAACACACACGACAAGGTGGCATCGTTCGAGGCCCATCCGGACTATATACGGTGTCTGGCGGTGCATCCAACGGCGGGGATCGTGTTGACGGGGAGCGATGATATGACGATCAAGGCTTGGGATTGGGACAAGGGATGGAAGTGTATCCAGGTTCGTCAACTCTTTTCCTTTTCCTCGCAAGAATTCTGTTTCATGTACGGGTGCAAAATGTTGCATACTTTATTTTTGACAGACATATGACGGCCATTCGCACTACATCATGAATATCACGTTCAACCCCAAGGATGCCAACACGTTCGCGTCCGCCTGTCTCGACCGGACTGTCAAGACGTGGTCCCTTGGGTCTGCACAAGCCAACTTTACGATGGACGCGCACGACAAGGGGGTCAACTACGTCGACTTTTACCCCGGGCCAGACAAACCTTATTTGGTAACGACAGGCGACGACAAGACGATCAAGGTGTGGGACTACCTCAGCAAGAGCTGCGTGCAGACAATGGAGGGACACACGAACAACCCCTCGTTTGCGGTTTTCCATCCGAATCTGCCAATCATTATCAGCGGGAGCGAGGACGGGACTGTCAAGATTTGGAACAGCAATACGTACAGGCTAGAGAACACGCTGAGTTATGCATTGGAGCGGGCGTGGTGCGTTGCGTTACGGAGGGATGCGAACGAGGTGGCAGTTGGGTTCGATGAGGGTATCGTCGTCATCAAGGTAAGACATTTTTTCCGTACGGAAAAAGCTGAGCTCACGATCGTGATGTCCAGCTTGGCCGTGACGAGCCGACATTCAGCATGGACCCCACCGGGAAGCTCATCTACACGCGCAACCAGCTCGTGCTGTCGGCCAACGTGCAGAGTCTCTCGGACGACAAGACAGCGGAGGGCAATCGTATCCCTCTGCCGACCAAGGAGATCGGGACTACAGAGATATTCGCGACTAACCTGATCCATTCCCCCAACGGACGGTTCGTGACCGTCGTCGGGGATGGGGAGTACATCATCTACACGGCACTCGCGTGGCGGAACAAGTCGTTTGGGAACGGACTATCGTTTGCGTGGGCGGGCGACTCCAACACGTATGCGGTGCTTGAGAGTAAGCTAAAGTTGAGGGTGTACAAGAACTTCAAGGAGAGAGGTGGTGCGGGAATGAAAGGCGCGGGGAGCTGGTCGATTGACGGGCTGCACGGTGGCCCATTATTGGGCGCACGGGGTAAAGGATTCGTGGTATTTTGGGATTGGGAGAGCGGGGAGATCGTAAGACGCATAGATGTCGATGCCAAAAGTGTGCGTGTTCTCTCGATCTTTCTCTGTCGTCGATTGGACCTGACGGTAATACAAGGTTTATTGGTCGGGGACGGGAACTCTGGTAGCCATCGCGTCCGAAGAGTCGTTTTATGTTTTGCGTTTCGACAGGGACGCGTATAATGCAAAATTAGAGGAGGGCATCGAGGTTACGGACGAGGGTATTGAGGAGGCTTTCGACGTCGTCTCGGAGGTGTCAGACAAGCAAGTGGTGATTTCCTATGGCTGGTACGGACAAGCTCATCTGACACATGCCCTCTTGTAGCGTCATGACTGCAAAATGGGTCGGGGACTGCTTCATCTATACCACGGGGGGAAACCGAGTCAACTACTTCGTCGGCAATGAGTCGTATACCATCAGTCCGTCCGACGTGTGCGTTCTGATTTATAAACGTTTGGATACGCCCATTGCTGATCCTTATCCTTTCTTTTTTTTGCTTTTACTAGCTCGCTGTATATACTCGGTTATATACCAGCGCATAATCGAGTGTACCTCTCCGACAAGGATATGAATGTCTATGGGTACGCGCTCTCCTTGAGCGTGGTCGAGTACCAGACGGCGGTTCTTCGTGGTGACATGGATGCCGCTGCCGAGATCCTGCCCACGCTACCCAAGGATCAGCTTAACAAGGTTGCACGGTTCCTCGAAGGGCGAGGTGAGGTGTTTTTTTTTTTGCAATCGATCTTGAGAGACGTTCCATCATGCCCACAATGGTATCTATCTAACAACCAACTTCGACATTGTTAGATCTCAAGGAGTTGGCGATGCAAGTGACCAATGACCCGGACCACAAGTTCGACCTGTCGTTGCAGCTTGACGATCTGGATGTTGCAGTCGAGATCGTGCGCTCGGTGCCGGAGAACGAGGCAGAAACAAAATGGAAGGCGCTCGGGGATCGTGCGTTGTCAGTATGGCGGTTTGATCTGGCGCGGGAGGCGTTTGAGCGTGGGAATGATCTGAGCGCGTTGATGCTACTGTTGTTGTCAACTGGCGATCGAGAAGGGTTGGAGAAGCTTGCTGAGACTGCGAGTGAGTGTCCCGTTTTCGGGGGGATTCATGAGTTCTGATAACGATGGTGGCGTGTTCGTCTTTCTTTGCAGAGCAAAAGGGTGCAAACAACCTGGCGTTTGCGACGTTTTTCCAGCTGGGAGATACCAAAGCCTGTGTGGATTTGCTCGTAAAGACAAATCGGGCGCCTGAGGCAGCGTTATTTGCTCGGACATATACACCGAGGTGAGACCATCATGATGCCGAAGGATGGTTTACAGAGGATGTTCTGATCCATTTCCTTCCCTTCCTTCCCTTTTATAGTCTGGTCCCGCAGACGGTAGACTTGTGGCGCGCGGAACTGCGGAACAAAAACAAGCCCAAGATCGCTGCGTCGGTTGCACATCCTGGTGAGAACGCGGAGTTATTCGAGGAGGGATGGGAGGAGGCGTTGGGGCGGGAGGAGGAAATCCGAGCTGCGCATGGGACTGTGAACGAGGAGAGTTGAGCGTGTTCTCGTCTGGTGGTGACGGGGTGTGCTGTGCATGCATCGCACATTGGAGCCGTTGTTTGTATTTTCTACACATACTCGTTCTTCTGAACTTCCTGCACCCGTGTTTCAGACAGGCAGGAACTTCAGAAACTGTCCAAGTTTTCCATAAATCCACAATGCCACAACGCGGAAGGTCAATGGGTGGGTCAACGGGACGCACTGTAGCGCAGTGAAGCACGAGTGCAAGATCTTCGGACAAGCGGCACAAGTGAGAGGCAACCGCTTCGGCGCTTCCTCTCTCACCTCCACGCCGCTTCCCGGGCCGGGCCGGGGAGCGCTCCGCCCGCCCACATTCTCGGCCCACTGCTTCCCTCTCCTCCACCGACGTCCATCCAAAGAGTCTCAACTTTTGAAAACATCGGTTCGGGATGTCGATTATATCGGGCCTCCGAAGGCTCCAGGTCCAGGCTCTCAGCAACGAGTACGAGTTTCAGTCGCGCTCTCCTCTCTCTCAGGCTCAGATAATCGCGAACAGCAGGGGGTTGAGGTAAAGAGCAGCCAGATTTTAGCTAGCCTCAGGCCACCAGTGCACAAATGCTCTTCTGCGATGATAGGGGACTTCATTTTGAAACGCTGCATGCTCAGTGCTCAGGCCCGGAGGCCGGCGACAGATCGCCGTCCGACCTGCCGGAGGCGTCTTGAATTTGAATCTAAGACACTAGTATCTGCCAGTGATATCATGCCACAGGTTCAGCCGAGATCAAACCGCAGGACCCACTTATGTTTCTTCTCTCGATTGAATCGCTAGGCGATTACGGTTCCGAGTTGTCAACATTAGTACGGACGTCAGCAAGTTTCAGTGACAATTAAGCGGAATTTTAATGGGCCCCCGATGACTTAAATCCAGGTCGCTCTTGGAACTCGAAGGTGGTCCGTCGTTCAACTATCTGACCTTTTTCTCCAGTTCCTCTAGTAGTTCACAATGGCCGAACCTGTGTTGTCCCGCAACGTCTCCGTTCCGCGGCACATGGGAAACCTCCTCAAGCTCAGGGCGAAGGAACTATCGCAGGAAGAGTGTGCTGAGCTAGATGGCACTGTCTGGAGGAAGCTTGATCTGCGAATCCTTCCATTAATGACTGGATTTTTTTTTTGTTTGCTTTCCTGGTAGGTTTCTGAATCCGTTTTCTTTTCTTTGGCTTCGAGTGTAGACGGTATATATTCTCGTCCAGGACAGGACTAACATCGCGAACGCTCGCGTAGCTGGCTTGCAGAAATTACTGGACATGTCAAAGGTAAAGTCGCGGGTCCTCTGGCTAATTTGTTCCTCCCTGGCTTATAAACACGTAGTTCACCCTGGCTTTGACTTTGACTTACATGTGCGCGGGTGGATATCAGTGGTCTTTTTCAGCGTGGGCTTACCATCGCTCTAGTTCATTGATCGTCTCCGACTTTCCGTCTGCTTGGCTGTTGAAAGTGAGTCATACGACTCTATTGGTGACATGACTACTTTATATCATTGCAGCATGTAGGACCTGATCTCATGCTTCCCGCCTTGTGGGGCGTGGCTTCCACTGCACAAAGTGATTGGCCGTTGTATTGAAGTCAGGACTTGCTTATGTGAGGTCATTGAAGGGCTGGTCGACAACTATACCGGGCTACTTGTGTGCCGATTCTTCCTGGGATTGCTTGAAGGTTCGATTATTATTATTATTTTAAATTTATGTCATTCTCTCAAATCATCAACTTGTCAGGTGGCCTTGTCCCTTCGATGATTATCTATCTTTCGTTCTTCTATCCCCGGAAGATACTTCAACTACGGTAAGAATGCCGGAGTTACTTATGAGTCGGTATCCCAGCGTATTGATTGACGAATAAATCGCTAGGATCGCGATCTACTTTGCATTGGCTGCGTTATCAGGAGCTTTCTCCGGTCTGTTGGCCGCTGCCATCGACCAAATGAACGGAAAGGGTGGCAGACCTGGGTGGGCGTGGATATTCATCCTAGTAGGCCCTCCGATACCTCGTGACCCGGATCGTAACAACGGTGCTCATCTATCATGGCAGGAAGACATACTGACCTCTCTTTGGCGTGATTTCTTTTTTCCTTCTTCCCCGCTCGCCAGAGAAAGCGCGTTTCCCCAAGAACGGGTGTTCGTCGTTTCCACTCTGAAACGAGCAGGTTCTGTGTCGGAAAGCGATGACAAAGACCGGTTTAGCTGGATGGAGGTCATTAGGGCAGCTCAGTCTCCGCACGTGTGGCTTCTCGCTGTCCTTCTATTTTTGAATGGTAAGTGCCCATGTCCATTTGATCACGTTGGAGCTGCTCTGATTGACTTGACAACCCTATGTATCAGGCTCCATATTGCTCGGTCTCGCTTAGTGAGTTCATTCTGCACTATCTTTGCTGGCGCTGATGATGCATAATTCGAGTAGTTTCGAGCCGACGATCGTTGCAGGTCTCGGTTACAGGGGAAACCACGCTCAATTATTGAGCGTTCCACCATTTGCTGTCGCGTTTGTGTGTGCGTATTTTCCCCGTACGAACTCTGGAACTTTTATCCGACGGTCCACTCACACTGTCTGCGAACGATGTACTTAAAGTGGCCATCATCTCGGCCGTCGTGTCGGATCGCTACCAGTGTCGCGGATACATGGTGATCTTTTTCTCTCTCTTTGGGATGATCGGGTTCGTCATGTTTTATGATACGTTCCGGACCCATCGGTCAAAGCCTTTTATTCAAAGGGTAACCTGATCGCGTTTGTGTTCTTTTTCGCCCTGGCAGTGAGCAAATCACACCACTTGCGTTACGTCTTTCTCTTCTTCTCCGTCGCGGGCGCATACTGCGCCCCCCCCCCCCCTCCCCCCCCGGTCCTGATTACGTGGCTCGCGAACAACAGTGCGCCGCACGCGCGACGCGCAACCGCCGTGGCGGCGGGGTTCATAATGACGCAGCTCGGCGGGATACTCGCGACGTGGATGCTCGGATCAATTTCTCCTGCGCCCGATTACGGGTCGGCAACGGCCATGTTTATGAGCATGTCGGTCGGGATGGCGGTCATCGCAGCGGTGAATTTAGTGTATTTAAGGTGGGAGAATTGGAGGAAGGCGGAGAGGGTGGAAATGGGATTGAGGGGAAAAGAGGAAGAAGGGGTTGGGAGATCGGAGTGCTTGGTTCGTGTACAGTTTGTAGGTTGATTGAATTGTGACCTGCCGAGTCCGTGTATAGTACCAGACGGGACACTATGCATCCTGGGGTTGGGAGGTACGAGATTGTCGCGGAGAAAGTTCCTGGCAGGCCTGGCAGTGTCATGCCGCTGAACACTCATGTCAGGAGGTATAACCCGTCACAGACCTCGCGTTTCAACCCTCGGGTCTCGGATCACCCATTACCCCACTCCTACTGCCGATGTTATCGGAATGAATGTGGATTAAGTGACGCATCCGAGTCGTGACAATATCGCGCGCATAAACAAGAACACGCTAGCAGACGCGTTGTCTGCCAGTGGTGCCCGTGTTCGCGACGGATAGTGTGGTAGTGGCGTGAGACTCGGAGCGAGAGCGAAGACAGGGGTGAGAGCTCGTCGCCCGTGCGCATCGCGAACAAGGGTGATAGCGACGGCGATGGTGAGCAAGGCTGAACGTGAGCGTCACAAAGCAAGGGTGAGGACGGAAGCGAGCGAGGGTGATGACGAAGGATGAAGGCACGAGAGTGCGTGCCACCAACCAAGGGCGGCGGCGAGGGCGAGGAGGACGAGGAGGCGGGAGAGGATGGTGGCGAGGAATCTTGGTAGTTGAAAAGCATATATGGGACGGTCATTGCGTATCGAGAAAAGGTTTGCGATCTAATGGGTGACGTGGGAGGACAGGCTTGCTACCGTGTCTTGTGCAAAACGCACCAACGATTACGATCGACAATGGACCTGGTACCGAGGTTTGGCGCAGCCATTGATAGTACCGTGCAAAGGGCGGACGCCGCCACTGACTGTCAGAGTAACTCGGATCTGAGTAACTCTGAATTGTGAACGTTGATCGCGATGGCCATCGGAACCAACTTGGACGTTAACGTTGAACCTGGAAACAGAGCATGAATGATATTAACAGCGACCAAAGTCACGGTAATACTTAGTGGTATACTCGGGACCAAATTGGAATTCTACACATATCAATATCATATCTAATGCTTTGGAGACCTTCATGTTGTCCGGAACCACTGTCTTCTTCACTCGATTGAGATGGAACAGAAAGCACCTTGGCGTGCCTCCAGCTTTCACAATGTTTGCTGCGGCCTGCAGGAGTGCAATCCCATGGCTATCTACTTCTGGACAGCACTCCAGTAACTCGAACAGAGAATCGATTTTCAGCAATAACCCGCATCCGACATCATCGGGTTCAGCCTCAGGTGTCAACATGGGTTCCGCTGGTGGTCTTCCCACTTGATGTGCCTTCTGGACAAACATAAACCAGGAAATGTTTACTATTCTCATAAAACCTCACCTGCTGCTCCGCATGGTTGATTTCCGCTGTTCCCGAAGCTGGACTGACAGGAAGGGGGGCAGTAACTTCTTGGGACTCGGATGCGATCCGTTGATGAGCTATGCGGGTGGTAAGCAGGCAATTTGAGACAGTTGCAAAAAAAAGAACACTCGCCATCGTTTGGTCTCTCTCTCCAGCCTTTGAGCCACTCAACCACCACTTCTGCTCCCTTGGGTGTAGCACGGGCATATGCTAATAACAATTTGACGGGACTATTCACAGCCTGTGCGTAAAACAAGCAACGCTCTATTCTTACACGAATATCCTGTGGAGATAAATGAGAACGATGATTAGGCACAGCAACCGCAAGACCTACCGCAAGGTATTCCGTACCTGCCTTATTCAACTGCAAGCGCTGTCCGATGGTAACATCATTGATGTCATTTTTCAGCGCGGAAAGCTGTTCAAGATCAAGCGTGAGATGCTCAGTGATGGTTGATGACGACATATCTGATGAGAATGAGTTAGTTCCATAAGAGTTGCAACATTGAACGAAGTTGACGTTGAGCGCTGACTCGGATTCGGAAGTTCATAATTCATTGACCTACATAATCATCACAAGTCACATACGAGTCAATTCAATGGTTCGGTCACTTGAGCCCGAATCCCACAAAATCTTTGTTCGCCTGCACCACACGCTTCTAGGTTCTCTTTTTTCTTTTTTAATTCTCCTTTTTAATTTTTTCCCTCTAGGTTCCACATGTCGATGTCGAATGCCGTCTTGGATGACGACATCTTTGTACCGCAGGGTGCTAGGTGCTAAGGGCTTGCAGTGGCGGGACTTGTGTCCACAACAATCCCGGGCTCTTGAGTTCGAGGGATGCCATCCTAGGCTCCCCATAGCATTTTATGTTGGTGCTTGGATCGCCACTCTGACGCAGCGCTAGGCCAAGCACATGAACATCATCTTCATTCATTCACCCAGACGTATGCGCAGAGGAATCCAATGTGTCCAATTCGACCGACGGTAAGTGAGCGCTAGTGAGCGACCACAACGTGCCGGGCGATATGAGGCCGCGGATGATCGATGATTGATCTCGGTGCGGTCTGGACAAACTTAGAGCGCTGTTTTTCAAGCTTCAGGTTTGTACAGTACGACTATCTGCAAAATTTGTCCGTTTATTTTCTGTGTCTAACATATTGAGGTTTTTCTTCCCTGTCACTTGAAGAATGAGCCATATTTCAACTTGGAGTAGTTTTACATACCGTGACACACATCTATGACGTGCGCCGAACATAAAGCTTTCAAATAGACTATCATGATATTTTCTTCGCTCCCAAACTGTAAGATGAATTCTATGCTAGTCACGAACGCTTCGCAGAGGTACATCCGTTTGAGAGGAGATGCTCTTGGACCATCGTGTCTGTCACGGCCTCTGCCATGTCTATCAGGCACTCTTCTCTGAGTTTCAGGGCCACGTGAATGCGTACGGACTTGCATTTTATGGTTCCGGCGCAGCACTACACCGGCGCCAGCTGCAGTTCCCTTCCAGCCTGGCAGCGCTGAGTGGTAGTATGGAGCCACCCCGTACCTAATCAGTAGTGATCCGCATGACGGCCCGACGGTAGCCTCGATCAAGCCGGACCCCTGACGGGCGCGGAGGTTTGAAACCGCACTACCGGTCATTGAGGCCTTGAGGAACAGCCTTGTTCCTGAACAGTGGGGGGTTGGTGCGGTTGGCGTTAAATGTTCCTCGCTCAAAATGTTGAACTTTGGCACGAACGAAATGGAAATGAACAGGAACTTTGATATGTATCGCCATGTTGAAACTGCCTCCTAGCATGATGTGTAAAGGTCGTAATTTTCTTGTTGGCACTCGCGGTGGATACTAGTAGTGGCTGTTACGTCAATGGTCGAACGATTAGCTTGGGAGGTACTTAGGACATCCGCAGTGTGTTCCATACCTGTACATTGAAGGGCCAACTAGTCGTTGTGCTATATTTATTCAACCCTAGAGACAAGAGAGACAAGATCTTAAACGGTTCGTTCCGACCAGCCGTTATCGTCGCTAGAGAGAAATTGTTAAAGTCAGAGTGTGGTTCAAAATAAATCGATGATGCTCCCGTCGACTCGGTTCAGAATCTATGATGATGTTTGCGACTTGCCAGGTTGTGATGCGGTTATTTTGGGTGGCTGACTTGGGGGCGTGTGTTGTTGTGCTCGTGTTAGTAACGTCACTTTGTCGACGGCCTTTTCATTTCTTTCCTTGCTCGTTTCCGTTCTTTCCTTTCACGTTCATTTTGGCCTCCAAATGGCCTCCTCCCTCTCAGCCCACGCCGTCAACACAGGCGACATTGCACACCTCGCCTCAACCTCAACCTCAGCAACCGTCCACCCCTCAGACGACGCCATCGTCGCCGTCCTCAACACCCGCTTTCGCTCGGATCTGCCCTACTCTAGAGTAGGCACGACGAACCTCCTCGTCGTCAACCCATACAAAACACTCGCAAACGTCAACGACCTCAGTGCCAGAGAGTATGAAGAGCGGTGCTACAAGGAAACCGGTCTCACTCCGGCCAGCTCGAAGCTTCTGCAGCCTCATCTATACGAACTTGCTGCTCAAATTTACTTGCTCATGCGTCGAACCAGAAAGTCACAGTCCGTCATCGCTCGGTCAGTTTCTTTCCGCTCCACGTCTCCGCCCCCCCTCATGCTCTCTACTACAGTGGTATCACCGGCTCGGGAAAGACATTCAGTTTACGTCTCCTCGTCGACCAAGTCCTGCGTCTGTCTTCCCACTCGAAGAAAGAGCTTAGAATGGCCAATCAAATTAAAGCACTTCACACCCTCCTTGACGCGTTTGGAAACGCAAAGACCGTCTCAAATCCAAATGCATCGAAGCACACTCGCTATCTAGAACTTCATTTTAATGATCGTGGCCGCATCGAATCCGCCAAAGTACTCGCATTTGCACTCGACAAGTCGAGACTCTCTCGGCTCGCCTACGAGGAGCGAACGTTTCATATATTTTACCAGTTCCTATCCGGGGCGGCCCCACAGGAGCGTGATTACTTCAACATTGGAGATCCGTCAGAATATCTCCTTCTAGCATCCTCGGGTTGTTACCGCCTGCCCAACGGGCCTTTCAGTGATGACGCTATTGCAATGGAGGATGTGCGCGTCGCTATGCGCACCCTCGGTTTCAAGCCGAAACATCTTTCATCAATCTTCACTATCCTCGTTGCCATCCTCTTGTTGAGCAACATCCAGTTCACAGAGGCTGATGCAAAGGATGTTTCCGCCTCCGTCGCCAACTTCCCCGTCCTCGTCCACGCTGCGCGCCTCCTTGGTGTCGCACCAGAAGATCTCGCACAGGCGTTGACGAACAAGACTAACTATGTTCGCAAGGAACTCTACACTGTCCTTCTCAGTGTCGAGCAAAGCGCGATCCAACGTGATTCCCTCATGCGCGATCTCTACGCCATCCTCTTCGCTTTTGTAGTCGAGACGGCGAATCACAAGATTGCCCCTGCGAACCGCGACGTTCTTCCCCCGACCCAGTTGATCCTCTTCGACTCTCCTGGTTTCCAGACTCGTGGCCCCACAGGTACTGGCTCTATGATGTTCACCGGAACCATGCCTCTCATCTCCGCCCTTGGCCGAAACGGGTTTGATGAGTTCTGCATCAACTTCGCTGATGAGTTCGTACATTCTTATATCTTGTGCAACACGTTCGAAGACGGAGTTGGCTACAATAGTCACTTGGTCAGCGATGGGATCTCCCTTCCTTCTATTGCTATCGTGGATAACTTGGCTTGCATCGAGCTCCTCCGAGGTGTTCAACTGAACGAGCGCGCGGCGCGCAAGCCTGCCGGTATGCTTGGTATGTTGAGCAAGGCATGCTCGTCGTACAAATCGGGAAAGGCGGGGGACAAGAAGGCCGACGAACTTCACCAGGATCTTGTGTCCAAATATGGTGTTCACACTTCGTTTGTGGCTAGCCCGAGTCAGGGAGGCGAGAACGATAGGGCTCTGTTTGGCATCAATCATTATACAGGAAGTTGTTCTTACGACATTTCATCCTTTATCGAGAAGGACTCGGACATCCTCGATTCATCGTTTGTGACGCTACTTCGCAACTCCTCGGACGCTTTCGTGTCCAAACTGGTCTCCGGTCCATCGCTTGCTACTGAGAGGCATCCAAAGGATGAAAACGCTGTCGTCTTGGCACAGGTCTCGTCCCGCCCACTTCGTCAACCCACACCCATTGCATTGTCAGATGGCTCTACACCCCTCCCTGATGAAGAACACCCGTCTTTAGACCCCTCCAAGATCCACACCGTCTCTACGCAGCTCAACTACGCACTCTCCGAAATCTTTGCATCCTTCGACCGAACGCATCTTTGGACCGTCTCCTGCATTCGTCCCAATGATTCCAACTCTCCCAACTCTTTTGATAAACGTCGCGTCAAGGCTCAGGTACACTCTTTGCTTATTCCTGAGATAGTCACGCGTCGCAGCGTGGAATTTGTCACCGACTTGGAGCAGGGTGCGTTCTGCGAGCGGTATGTCCCAACGATGCGTGGTTCGAACGCGGAACGCATCCGGCAATGTGCAGCTTCAAATGGATGGACGGAAGGCACTGACTACGTCCTCGGCCACCGCTCGGTCTGGCTATCGTACGGCGCGTGGAAGACGATCGAGGATGGCGTTCGTGCGGCAGAGAAGGAGCAGAAGCGGTTGGGCGCCGATGCCGTCGAAGATGACGAAAGCGCGATCGGAGATGACGCGACCGAGTATACGTACACGGACACGCACGGCCATGATCTGCTCGACAACGAGAGCCGTGACAATCTACTCATCGCCCGTGTGGGGAGCCGTGGGTCGAAGTACCAGGACCCGAATCAACGTGTTCACATCCCGTATGGCGTCGCTGGGTTGCCGTCTCCAAATATCCGTGCACCGCCGTCTACTGACCACGATGAAGGATGGGGTTCGGAGTGGGACAAGAAGGTTGGGAGTCCCGGTGGTTCGCTTCCTTACCAGTCGAAAGAAGGCGCAATGACTGTCAACGCCCCACCCGCCGCTGTCGAGGAAGTACCCACGAGCCGCACGCGACGTTGGTGGCTCGCCTTTGTCTGGCTATTGACTGGTTTGATCCCTTCCTTTGTGTTGCATTACCTCGGGCGCATGAAACGTCCGGACGTCCGTCTCGCATGGCGGGAGAAAGTGACCATCTGTTTCTTGATCTTGCTCCTGAACGCCGTCGTCATCTTTTACATTGTTGAGTTCGGTCGGCTGCTCTGTCCTAACTACGACAAGGTCTGGGACTCGAATGAGGTGGCAGAGCACACCGGGAACACAGACTGGTGGGTGTCGGTGCAAGGGTGGGTGTACGACCTCTCGAATTTCATCCACGGCGACCACAGCGATCTGTCTGGGATCTCGTCCAACTCGGCTGCGGACCTGCAGCAGCTGGTGGGGCAGGATCTGACGGGATACTTTCCCCCACCGCTGACGCTCGTCTGTCCCGGATTAGTGTCTCAGAGTACGTTGGAGCTAACGGCCGAGAACTTTACGGCGGTGGTGCCGAATGCGATGCACAAGTCTGGGGCAAATCAGGCATACCAGGGGACAGCGCTGGATAACTCGGATTGGTACTCGGCGACTTTTCTGCCCAAGATAAAGCAGTATCGGAAGGGACCGTTAGTGTGGGATCCCAGTACGATCTATTCGCAGGCGATGGATACGAACATTCAAAGGCGCGTTCTACTAGTGGTGTTGTTGGCAAATTTTAGCTGACACGGTTCGACAGGATCTGGGCCATCTGGGACGGGAGCGTGTATGACTTGACCAACTATGTGTACACGCTCTCGCTGCACCAGGGCACGAACAGTTCGTACGAGTTTCTGAACAAGGATGTCGTGAACGTGTTCAAGCAACAAGCTGGTCAAGACATCTCGAAGAATCTGAATAGTGTCATCTCAGGACTGGACTCGCAGACTGCCTCGAATAACGTTCAGTGCATCCAGAGCATAGCGTACATGGGCGAGACGGATTTCCGCAAGACGCCGCGATGTACGGTGCAGAGCTATCTGTTGCTCGTGTTCGCCGGGATTCTGTGTGCCTCGATCGTGCTCAAGTGTAGGTCCTGTCACGATGTGTGTGACTCGAGGGAATTCTGACCCATTCATGTCTAGTCCTTTCCGCACTCCAGTTGACGGGTAAGCGTTCGCCCGAGATGCTCGACAAGTTTATTTTATGCCAGATCCCGTGTTACACTGAGGGCGAAGACTCGCTGCGCCGGACCATCGACTCGCTGGCTGCGCTGCACTATGACGACAAGCGCAAGTTGTTGTTCATCATCTGTGACGGCAATATTATAGGGAGCGGCAACGACCGGACGACGCCGAGGATCGTGTTGGACATCTTGGGTGTCGATCCCAAGGTTGATCCGGAGCCATTGATGTTCCGGTCGATCGGCGAGGGGTCACGGCAGATTAATTACGGAAAGGTGTACTCGGGGTTGTACGAGCATGAGGGGCATGTCGTTCCGTGAGTGCAGGTACTTGTTATTGGTGGACAGGCGTGATGTTGACGATGATGTCGGCAGGTACATGGTCGTAGTCAAGGTCGGCAAACCAACAGAGCGGTCCAAGCCTGGGAATCGGGGCAAGCGGGACAGCCAGATTCTGGTGATGCACTACCTGAACCGCGTGCACTTTGATGCGCCCATGTCCCCGCTGGAGCTCGAGATCTTTCACCAGATGCGCAACGTGATCGGGATCGATCCGACGTTTTATGAGTATATCTTTACGGTCGATGCAGATACGGTTCGTTGGACGACGCTTGACGCAGAGAGAGACTGACAACAAATTGCTTGCTATTGCTACAGACGGTCACACCAGAGTCACTCAATCGGCTGGTCGCGTCAGCCGCGGACGATTCGGGTATCATTGGTATTTGCGGTGAAACCAAGCTGTCCAATGAAGAGCACTCGTGGTGGACGATGATCCAGGTGTACGAATACTACATCTCTCACCACCTCTCCAAGGCGTTCGAGTCGCTCTTTAGCTCGGTCTCTTGTTTGCCTGGGTGCTTCTCGCTCTACCGGATCCGCACGGCGGACAAGGGTCGACCGATCATTATCTCAAACCGGATCATCGACGAGTATGCCGAGTGCAACGTCGATACGCTGCACAAGAAGAACTTGTTCTCGCTCGGCGAAGATCGATACCTGACGACGTTGTTGTTGAAGCACTTCCCGACGTTCAAGACCAAGTTTATACCGGACGCGGTGGCACACACGATGGCGCCTGAGTCGTGGCGGGTATTGTTCTCTCAGCGACGTCGGTGGATTAACTCGACGGTGCACAATTTGTTGGAACTGGTGGTACTGCCTGAGCTGTGCGGCTTTTGTTGTTTCTCAATGCGGTTCTTCGTGTTTATCGATTTGTTGGGAACGATTGTACGTGCCTCTCTCTTTAGCGGAATGGGTACTGAAACCATATGCAGATTCTTCCGGCGACTTGTGTTTATGTGAGTTTACGGGATGATATAGGTTTTGGTTGGGTGCGCTGACGCCACTTTTTTCGTAGTTGGTTTATTTAGTCGTCGTGGTTGCCACTGGGAAAAGTGCGCTGCCTCTGATCTCGTTGGTCATGCTGGCTGTGACGTATGGGTTGCAGGTACGTTGGTGACTTGACTCGCGGGCGTTGTGAACAGGTGGCTAACTGAGAATGTGGTAGGCGCTGATTTTCATCATCAAACGCGAGTTTATGCTCGTGGGATGGATGGTCGTCTATCTGCTTTCGTACGTCGTTTTCATTTTCTTTTCCGTTTGGATGACGCTGACGACGCTGTAGGTTCCCGGTGTACAGCTTCTTCCTGCCGATCTACTCATTCTGGTGTATGGATGACTTTTCGTGGGGTAACACTCGCGTCGTGATCGGCGACGGAGGGAGCAAGAAGGTAGTTATGAACGAGGACGAGCGGTTCGATGAGTCGATGATCCCCCTCAAGAAGTTTAGCGGTGAGTTGTCTGTGTGGGCTAGCATCCGCTTGACCGCTCAAGTCCGACGTCTGTACATACAGAATATGAAGCGGAAACATGGGAAGGTGCATCACGACACTCGGACGAGACTGGGATCAGCAAGGCGCGTTCTCAGCCACGGTTCCCACCGTCCCGCCACGGCTCGCCGTATCCGTCGCACGGAGGGGGCGGTGATTATTACCGGGATACGAACATGGTGATGAACAACTCGACGAGCAACTTCCGAGGTACGGCTTCGCATCACAGTCACGCTGGGTCTCGGCAGGGGTCGATGTACGAAGGGCGTCAGCCTGTCGTGGCTGCGAGCATGTCGCAGCATGGTGGGCTGCCTTCGTTACCGTTCATGCCGTTTGCTACTGGACCTGGAAGTGCTGCGGGGTCCGAGTATGGTGGTGTCGGCATGATGGGACCGCTTGGATATCAGCATACGGGGAGCGTGTATGGGATGGTGGATCCGCGTGCGACGATGATGACCATGAACATGAGTCCGTTTGCCGGGAGCGGGTCACAAGCAGGCGGATTTGGGTTCCACCAGACCAGTCCTGGCTCGATGGGTATGGGTATGGCTGGCGCTGCAGGTGACCCACGGATGTCAACGTTTTCGATGGCGACGTCTGTGAATGCAATGGCGGGGCCGAGCATGAACCCGAATCCTTCGGACGAGGAGCTGTTTTATGCGTTGAGGAATTATTTGAGCACGCAAGATTTGATGACGGTGACGAAGAAGTGAGTGTTTTTGTTTCATTGTCTCGAGGCTGATAAATGGACGACCTTTCCGTAGGACTGCACGCGAAGCGATGATGGCAAAGTACCCCAAGGCTGACTTGACGTCACGCAAAGACTTTTTGAATGAGTCGATCGATAAGATATTGTCGCAGTCATAAAGCGGAATAACCTCTTCCTCTCTCTCGCACATGCAACGCCTCTCGTCTTTTCATCTTAATGCAACTGTCCGTCCCCTCATCATCGCTTGATCAACGTCGTCGTTCAAATTTTTACATGAACTGTCATCAATCCCACTCGCGGACGGACGATTTTTTGCGCGCTTGTCATGGTATAGATATATAGATATATCATAATTTCTTTTTACTACCCGGTCGCGCTGCACGCTCTCTCCCACTCTCAAACACTTATTATATATCCACCCACGCACAGACTTGCATCCCTGGTGGTAGTCGTCGGCGATGTGTCAGAACTTTTCTTCAGTGTTATTTTGTCGTTATTTCTTGCTTCTCTCCCCATCAAGCTTTCACTCTGGTTTTTATTAAAGTATATCTCTCGCTAACCCTTGTTCCTTCTCATCTGGTCGAACGGCGAAGATAGTTTAGAAGAGAATCGTAGAAATTTTTGGGAACGTTGTGACGTTCGGCCCGAGCCGACGTCGGGTCGGCCATGGCACAGCCTCCGACTGACTTGAATTTCTGCAACCCAATTGAATGAGATAGCAGCTTGAGGTAGGTGCATCATTCTTATCACAACAACAACCGGCGGTGATTTCGAGTCTTCAATCGTATCCAATGTCCAATATCTACTACTATCAAGATGGCGCCTTCGGACAACCTACCTCGTCCTCGTCCTCGGGTTCCATTAGGTCCCGGTGCAAGCCCCACGAACAACTTTATGAAATATCCGTACCCGGAGAGTAAGCGGGTCATGGCGCATATAGAAACGTTGCCTGGCGTGACTGTGGAGACCAAGGGGTATACTGTGTGTTTTGCTGTCGTTGCGCTCGTTGAAGCTGACTTGTTCGAACCTCCCCCGGGCCACAACTTCCGTCTATCTCTGTCTCACATCTTTGTTGTGGCTACGGTATGACGACCAGGTGTATCGCCAAGTTGCTCAACTATCGCGCGGTGCCCCCGAGCGCGCGACTCCCGAGGGGACCGAGCGCTGCTGTGCTCGTGCCGCTGTTCGTGGGGAGGTCGGGGAACTTGTATGTGGTCCTCAGCAGGTGTGATAGACCGTTCAAATATTTGGAGCTCCGCGAGTCTGATATGATATGCCTACAGACGTTCGGACGCGCTCAGGGCATATGCGGGGGATACAGCGTTGCCGGGGGGCAAGGTGGACGTGGAGGACACGACGGTGGAGGATACAGCGGTGAGTACTAGGTCGGCGCGTCGGCGTACCAATGTGAGAGATTCGTTCAGTATCTGACCTGGCGTGGGGCGTAGAGACGTGAGGCTTTCGAGGAGGTGCGCTATCTCGCTTCTTCTCTCTTTTGCAAACCGAGAAAAAAAAATTGGGCTAGATTGGGTTGCCTGAGGATAGGAGTCGAGTTCCATTACTGTGCGTCATGGAACCACACTTGGCAAAGGGCGTTCTGTTGGTCACACCGTGCGTCTTTGCTTTGATTCGTTATCCAGCGTTGCTTCTGAGCGGTTCATGGCCCGGGCGGGGCACTTGCTGACCTACTACTTGTCGTCGTTCACAGGGTAGTCGTCCTCATAATCGACAACACCTTGCAGGTTCGTCGTGGTCTTGTGACCTCATACTTTTCAGTATTGACCGGCATTCTTTTTGTGCGATCAAAGCCTAACCTCAACTCTTCCGAGGTGACATCGATATTTGCGCAACCGCTTGCTTCGTTCCTCTCCTCGACGCCCCAACTATCGAGTGGGCGCACGGCAGACCTAAATGAACCATACCACACATTCACGGACCTCTCCTGGGGCGACGGTGGTACCGTTCGCCTGCATCGGTTCCTCACCGGCCGCGAAGCGGAGGGCGTCAAACCCGTCTTTGGACTTACAGCGTCAGTGACCAATCGCTCCACTCGTTTCTGTGCCGAAAACGCAGCAAGCTCGTTTACCATAAATAAGTGATATGAAGAGACTCAACATCCTTACAGATCCATCCTCATCAAGACGGCGACGATCGGGTATGGCCGGTCGCCCGAGTTTGAGGTACAACCTCTGAACGCGCCGACGGCCGCGCAGCAGATCGCACGTGCGCTCCTCACGCCTGCAAATCCGCTCCGGGTTGCATGCGAGCGAGAGGGACTCGACGCGGACGAGTCGGCTGCAAGGATGCTGCGTCCCCTACGGGCGTCCAACGCTGTACGAACGGCGAGGGAGTGGCAGAAGTTTGGGATTGCTGCGTGGAAGAGGTTCATGGAAGGCGGTAGTGGCGACGAAACGGACGATTCTTCTCGGGTTGAAGTGGACCCAAAGATCATGGAGCAGGTGAAGAAGCGTTTCGAAGCGGCCTGCAAGGCGGATGGCGAGCTCGATCCGGAGGCGCTGTTCGCTATGATCCCTAAGGAGGTTCGGGAGGGTTTGAAGGGTGGTATCCAAGCTACCAAGGTGGAAGTCCGGAGGGGGGAGGCTATCGTAGGTAGTAGGGAGGGCAGAGCTGAGGGTGTAGAGAGGGGTGATGAAGGTATGGGGAGGAGCTTGGAGGAGACGAAGAAGCACATCAGCAAGAGTGGGGACGGACACGGTCCCAAGCGGACGCGACTCAGGAAACACAATGCCAAGCTGTGATGCCATAGAATCGATAGGATGCTGTTGATCTGTTATATTGACATTGATCTTCCGTACATATTTAGGTTTCTATGTCGAACAAACAACGGAACCCGCGGTCTCAAATTGAACAAGTATGTATGTATAATACAGGCGAGTCCTCCATGACGAGTATACATATCTCGCAACTAGTTCTAATCTACCACGACAAGTCCGTTATAGCTCTTCCTGCCCAGCGCCTTCTTCATCTGATCTACCGGAGTCATTTCTGAGCGGGCCTCGCCCTTCTTATCCAGCACCTCCCAACCCTCTTCCCCTTCCTCGTCGACGTCCATGAACAATTTGAGCAGCGATGGAGAGTATCCGCTCAGTAGCGCCACCCCTTCCTTCTCGCCCGTCACTGGTGCAGTCGCAGAACCGTCCCGATGGATTGACATGTCCCAATACACGGTCTCGGGAGCGTCGTACCCCACTTCCGCATACGCCTCTGCGACTACATTGTGGCTTGTCTTCCACGGGTCTGCTTCTGCTACACGATTTTGAAATTGGGAAAGGGAATCGGTGTAGCGAAAGCGCGCGGCCTTGGCGCTGTTCGCTTCGTCAAACTGCATGTCGCTAAAGACGAACACATCCGCTTGATCATCTGGTCTTCCGGGATCTTGTGCTTGACGGCGAGCGGGAGGATCAGTTTGAGGACGGCTTCAAAGTCGGTGTTCAATTCCCAGGCCGCGCGGCTCATGTGTGCGATCGTCGCACCCAGTGGGACCCGGGCTTCCTCTGGATCGAGGGTGACGAACTGTGGGGATCCGGAGAACGTGATGAATACATCTTTGAACGGCGGCTTCGCGAGGCGTGCCACCAGGAGCGAGAGGGAGTGATCATGGAAAGTGAACATGAACTAAGCAAGGGAGAGTCTGGAACCTGGAACCGTCCAATACTCGGTACTCAACTATGGCCCAGAACTGTATGAGCTACCATGTAATCATTCAAATGCATGCGCAACGAGAGAGACAGCATCATCTCCAGACTCTCCGATCGATACAAAGAACAGCAAATCTACAACACCAAAGTCCGAAGTTCCTCCAAGTGAAAACAAGAAGATGATAAATCTACAATGGCAAGGAATCCCGAATGAGGTATATCGAACCGACGAAAAACGCACAAGAAGAAAATGCGAGCGCTACACCACCCAACCAGGCGCTTTTCGCCTGGTTGATCTCATAATCGATCGGCTGGAAGATAACGTAGGCGCCAGAGCGCAAGCCGATGTAGCTTGAGTTGCAATAACAAGAGTCGAAGATGTTGGCATACTGGCCGACTGAAATGGTGATAATGCCGATCGCATTGATGACAGCGAGCGATTTCCCTGTCCACCTGAGCAAAGCCGCAATGCCGGAAAGTATCCGAATATATCTGCGTCTGGTGTGAATATGATGGTAATCATCATTGCAGTCGGAGTCGCTATTAGGCAGTACGACACTCTTCGCTGAGAGATTGGCAGGGTCCTCGGCATTCAAGTCTAACAATGGTATGGCAACACCAGAGTCACCGGATAGAATATTTGTGGGGAACCATGGAGGCGGATGTTGTACACCACTTTCCATATCACAGGCAAGCAGGTCTTTCGTCGTCAGGTGATCTGCATAGTTATCCAGTACACTAGATAGCACCAGAAGGGCCCATATGATGGTGGATACTGACCCGTATAACAAGAACGCGAGTGAACGGCATCCAAGTCCCTGGGGGGGCGCATGTTCAGTAAATTGGCTATGATACGTAGCAAATCACTTACGGGGGTAGGGGTGAACCAGAACACGAGAAAGGCGGCACCCGTCGTCGCCCACTGCAGCTGCAGCGACATCAGTGATGCTACTACTATGTTGAACAAAACGCCCCGGGGCCAGAAAACTTTAGCACTGGAGTATTCGCGATCGTTGGGGCGACAGTAGCGGGCGATCTGATCGCGGTTCCCCAGTCTACACTCGTCGCCATACATATCCCCGGTAATAGGCTGTCCGTCAAAACCTATTCGACGATTCCGTCTCCGCCAAGCTGCGCGGTAGAATAGCGCAGTCACGTAGACAGTACGGGACCATGGCAACACTCTTGCATAGTTGAAAATAGGAGGAATTCTGGACTCGTCTGGAGAAGTAATTTCTCTGTCGCAAAAATTCCAGTCTGGAGTGGAGCTGATGGTCAAGCCGAAGTTGCAGGTGACTAGGGTAGGAGTAGCACCGGGGTCGTGGGCATCTGGTTCGACTACTTGTTGATTTGCCCTATTGTACGCGTCCTGCACGCGATAGTAGTCACATTTAGGGGAAAGAACCAACCAGCCAATGACGATTGGCAACAGCCAAAGCCATACAGAACCAGTTCCTTGTCCATTGGAGTTTATGTTATTTGCAACATTAGAGAGGGAATCTGCGACAGTAAGGAGATAGGCAACAACCACCCAAGCGATCGATGTTGCGGATGCAATTGACCATGTATGTGAATAGTCGAGGTGTTCCGCAAGTGTGGTCCACCATTTGTCGTTTTCTGGGTGAACGACAAGGGACTCAAATCGACCATCGTTTCCGGGATGAACGCGTAGAGGGACGTGTTGGAGACGGTTCAACACCTGCACCACTGCCTGGCGAACTGTAGCACTTGGATAGTCGATGCCCGAAAAAAGCTGATCATTGAGCCATCGGGCATTAAGGAGGGTGACGTATAGAGAATAGCCAGCCAGGGTTGGTGAACCGAGTGTGAGGATGGCAGACATGAGATTGACTGTCCTGCGTTGAGAACCAAAAGGGAGTTGGGAGACCAGAGCAAGATATGGTAGGAGCCATGCGGCAAAGTCCTGCGAAAAAATACTCCAGCTGAATGATTCGTCCCCCTGTCCACAAAAGTTGTCGCAATTTTTGACTGAAATATTCATAGAAATGCCAGTGGTGTTGTTAGAGTCGAGATAGGTGATACCAGTGTCACTGTTTGTGAGGAGGAATGAACGAGCAGTTGTGGTTGAAAGACCAAGAGAACAACTCTGATTGGTGGCACAGCTTATCATGTCCACCAAACACTGCGAGAAATTCAATGCCCTCGAAGTTATTGGGTAGCACAAGACAAGTAAGATAAAGGCTAGAAAATGCATCAGCTACTAGATGCTACATGACCCAAAACGGTAGAACCACCTTTCCAGTGGCATTGTCCACGCATGTGTGAAGGGGGGGTAAAGCGCCATCTATGCAGTCTGAAGGTCCTTCATATATCCATTCATTGCTGTGTGTGATCCATTGGTACCGGTGTCCTTAGTAGACAAAAAAGTCGAATCTTACTTCGAACCCGAACTTCGAGACACCGCCCCGCCGCCATCTTCACATCAGTACACTTTACGTGTCCGGTGGCTGGAGGTATCCTGAGTGACCAAATATGATCAATCTTTGTCCATAGTAAGATTTTACTTCGAGTCAGCTTGAAAAATGCGAATCAGATATGTAAACACAGGCTGGCATGACTGCACTGGCACGAGGGCATAGATTCAGATGTAATCTGTGCTATGGACACATGAGTAACTGAAATGACGGAAAGTAATGATACCTTGTGCTCCTGGCGCCTAGTCACCGTATTCACATTGTAAGAAACCTCAGATTCACATAGTATGAGCTGACTCGGAAGTAGTAGTTGCTATTTGCGCCCACTAGCTGCCTGGACCCAACAGAATTATTGATGTGAACACAGAGCAGTGCAACGCACACTGATGGCACTCAGTGGCAGGAGTCGGTGGCGGGAATCTCAAGGGAAGCCATGAATATCGTGAACACCACTCCGTGGAGAACAAACAGCACTACCATATAAGTATCTATGTAATACCTTTTTTGACAACATGGCGCCTCATTACTGTCTATTTCAGGCAACTTGGCCACGTGGGAAAATTATGTAAAAAACAGCTCTCATCTTTGGTCACCCGTAGCACCTCAATGCCTACTCGGAATTCAACGGAAACAATACCATTCGACTCAGAATAGCCCAGCGATCGCTTTCCGAACAGACCGGTACAGAAAAAACGAGATTTCGGTATTTCGGTATTCAGCATTTGGCATTCTATGTAGTAGGAGGCTACTGACTCGGACTCCGAGTCCCAGCACTTCAATAGAAATGGCCCAGGGCAAAAAACTCATGCCAGAGATACAGTGGGCCATTGTCCTGTTGAGATTCGTAGATTCTATTCTATCCGCTCTATGATATCTCGTAGTGTGACAAGACATCACTACTGCTGACACATAGGGTGACATATTAAGTTATGTACACGACACGTGTCTTATCTCTTATTTTCTTATCTTTCTATCGCTTATCGTATTACTCATCACATACATCAGCAAACTAGCACTTTGGCTACAGAGTCATGACAGAATGACAGAAAATGACAGAGAGTGACAGAGTCTGACAGAGAGTGACAGAGTCTGACAGAGTGACAGATAGTGACAGAGTGACAGAATATGACAGCATGACAGAGTGTGACAGAATGTGACAGAACATGACAGAATGTGACAGAGTGACAGATTTACATAGCCACCTAAACAATATACTAGTACACTAACCAGACACTAATAATGTTATCTTCTAACCTGGCTTTGCCAATATTCCTAACCCCAACTAACTAATGCTTGACATCCTAACCCAGTCTATCCAATGGCTTTGCCAATATTCCTAACCCCAACTAACCAATACTAGACCTCCTAACCC
>JBBPLL010000296.1:0-35675 GCA_038089755.1 Leccinellum rugosiceps | reverse complement strand
CAAACGTCCGCGCCAGCTCATCCTCGCCCTCCTCGCCCTCCCCGTCCTCTCCATCTTCATCCTCTTCTTCATTGCCTCCCGCTCCACTGTCTCCGACCTCTTCTCCACCACCGCCCACCCGTCCGACCTCCCCTCCGAAATCTTTGGACTGCTCCACTTTTTGACCTCCCCGGACGAATCCCACCGCGTCATAACAGCACCTGGGGACCCTGCGCCGCCGCCGCAGGAGCACCACGATGACACGCCCAACTCGGACGCGCAGCTGAGCGGAGGCGCCGCCGTCGCACCCGAGAAACCTATAACGCTGGCTTGGTACGCGCTCGGGTCGACCTCCAAAGCCGGCGGACGCGGGCGCTGGCGTGCAGGGACTCGTAATTCTGCGGCGAGCAGCGGATGGGACGAGCGTCTGCGGGCGTTGCGCGAACAACACCCGCTTGTCGTGTTTTCAAAGGTCCGTCCCCTCCGTCCGTCCGGCCAATCCTCGGACATGGAGTCTCTCGCTGATGCCCACCCTGATCGTGTGGCGGTCCATCATTGATATATTGACAGTCGTACTGCCCGTGCGTATCGATAGGCCGGTCTCCCCGCACATCCAACTCATTATTCCTTCGTGCCATGCACTAGGTACTCGAAGCGCGCCAAGAAGCTCCTCGCGACGTACGACCTCACGCCCCCGCCTAAAATTATAGAGGTTGATCAGCGAGGTACGCCCCCGCTTCTTCTTCCCCACTAAACTCGGCCCGCTCACCGAAGACCGACGATCGCGGCGGTTCTCCCCCACCCCCTTTTTCAGCGGACGGGTCGCATATCAAAACAGTTCTAACGCGTCTGACGCATCATTCGACATTTCCGAACGTGATATTGAACGGTCGGTCGTTGGGCGGCTCGGACGACCTGATACGGCTGCACGAGGAGGGCGTACTGCGTCATGTGCTCCAAGAATCCGGTGTGAGCGTGGGATGGGGCGGAGAAGATGGCGAAGTTGTCCTAGTCTAATTCCGTCTACGATAGTCCTTATCGTTGACCCACACGTCTGATATCCAAAAACGATTCTAGAGAGCACGATTTATTGTGGTAAACACGGACAAGATGGCCTAATATTAATATTCCCACCAAGTGCGTATCTGATTCCCCTAGTGGCAATCGTGTTGTCGTAGCAGAGCATAATCTATGAAGAGTGTTCAAGGGATATAAATATGCCATGATCAGTATACTGTCGTATGATGTGCCAAGACCGAGCTCGTGGCTCGCTTGGTGTTTGTCCCTTTGAGCAATGGGCTACCCCCAGACGGGAGCCTGCTCCGGTCTAGTCGCTACGGGGTCGGTTTCACCGACGCCCCTTCTTCCCTTTCACCTTCCCGGGCTGTACGGTGGCACCCGCCTCCACCACACGGCGTGTGAGCTCTCCGGTCTCGTGCAACCGTCTGATCTCCGCCATCAACTCCTTCGCGTCCGCTGCCTTCGCTCCGACTGGTCGTCCCCCGATTAAGAGCACGGGCAGTGCAGGCACGTGTGTGAGGCGCGCTAGCAGGGGTATGACGACGTGCGCGTCCTGGCGCTGGTCGACCTCGACGATGAGCGGAGCGGGGTTAAGGTTCAAATTAGATAGCATATATCGCAGCTCGCGCGAGTCGGAGGAATGCAGCTGTCGGACCGGTGTCAGCTGACCGCGTCCTAAAAACAAAGCAAGGGCGTCTAGGAACAAGGAACGCGCCGGAACGGAAGACAAGGCGAGGGAAAGAATAAACAAATCAAAAAATAAAATAAAACAAAAGCTGACCTTGGCGTAGAGCATGACCGGAAAGCGGGACCAGACCTCCTCGACGAGCCTCTCGACTTCGTCCGGGGCCGACTCGCTGCGAGGGTCGAAATCGAGCACGAGCTGTGGGTCGAGCGGCGCGTTCGGATCGACTGCAGCGGGAAGAACATTGTGCGGGAGGGCGGCAATGAAGGCGGAGAGGGCTGCGAGCTCTTCTGACGGGGAGAGGTCGAGCGGTGGACGCTGTGGCTGGAGATGTTGGGGCTTGCGCTGTGGCACAGGACGCTGCCTGGCCGAGGGCGGGAGGGGGAGTTCTTCGCGGAGGTGTGAACGGTCGTGGTCCTGGACCTGGGTAAGGAGAGACTGGGAGAGGCCGAGGGAGGGGTACGCGATGAAGAGGAGGTAGAAGGAGAAGACGAGGAGGGAGGAGAGCGCGACGAGAGCGGTGCGGTGATTGAGACGGGTTTTCCTTGGTGATGAGATGCGATGGAGGAGGGGAGCGGGGAGGAGCATGGCAGAGTCGCTCATGGCGGGTGAATGAACGGGTTTTAACAAAGGACGGTGAGTACTAGAAGTGTTGCGGCGATGCATGTGCGTTTAATAAATAGGTAATTCAACTTGAACGTTGCGAGATCAGCGACAGTGTCAGAGTTTCGTGCGAAAAAGGTAATCATCGAACCCCTCCTTATCTCCCACCCAACCCATATCGGTCCGTATCCACGTCCGACCTCCATATCAGGCCCAGCTTCTCCATCCATCTGTGCATTGCTCATTGTTTGAAGCCGGTGAGTGTGGCAACAATTACCCGAGAACACGACGCCTCACAATTATCATACGAAAATATTACGCCAAGTACAATAATCCAAATTTGCCGAAACGTTTACAGCGGCGCCGTTCTTGTCCTGTCTAGTCCAAACTCGTTCCCATCCCTATCCACCTCGACCCAATCCGTCGATGTCGAGTTCGTCGAACGCAGCTCGCTCGCTCGTGCAGCCTTGTCGCTGTGGACCGCAATTGGCTGCGAAAACTGCTCACGAAGTCGATCTGTTGCTTGCTGCTGGATCTATCCAGGGAACAAATTAGGCACGCTCGGCAAATCACAAAGAACCAACACGTGCCTCGCCCGCCACCGTCTTGGAAAGTTGCAGCAGAGGTCCCGTCAGCCCGAGCTTCTGGATTATGTACCTGTGGGAAAACATATTTTTAGCCTATCGTCATATCGCAACACCACTCTCCTTCACTTACGCGGTCGTGGCCAACATGATAACCATCACAAAGTAGAGTGGGTTGAAGAGAACCAACATCGCCTCATTCCATCCGAGGATCAACATCGCCCCGTATATCCAATAGGGAACCTGTGCGATCGACGACACTGTGCTTCTCTTGGCTTCTACGAAGTAGGCGTCTGCATCCCGTCTGAAACGTGCCGTAAGATCAAACAGTTTTGATTCCGAAAAGATAACGAGCGAGGACGCAAAGTCGAACTCTTCTTCTGTCGTCGACGCAGGCGATGACGGAGCAAGTGAATACTGCAGCGATGGGTCGACAGGCGATATCTTGGAGAAGAGCGGGATCAAAGATAAGGTCTACAGTCTCGTTAGCCCCCATTGTCAAATCACGACGTGAACAACGTACATCGTCCTTCGCTTTACGGAAAGCACCCTCAATGTCGTCTTCGGGTTTCCACACGCGAGGGACGCCGTTTTCGTCATAGCGGAAGCGCTCCTCAAAGTGCATACGGAGCTTGCCAAGGATGGCAGTATCTGCTGTGAGTTCGTCGACCTTGGAGCGTAGAGCAAGCCAGGCACGTATGTGAAGTGACGACAACGCGCTCGCATTCTCTTCCTCTGTACAATTGAATGCTGCGGGAAAATATTGAGATGATAACGATAGTGTGAGTGAGACAACAGGGTCCCACCTTTTGCCTTCTTGAGGTATGATTGTTCGGCCCTCTCCAACAACTCCCTGAACGCCCCCAAAACCTTGTCCCACATGTCGGGTGTAGCCTTGTTCAAAGCGACGTCCACGGGTTCCGAGATCTGTTTCTTGAAGTTTCGCTACACGATGGTCAGTATCATCATCTCGTCATGTGGCCACATATTCACCTCGATAAGATTGACCGTCTTTTTCGTTTCGTCCTTCCGAAAAACCTCGGCAACATTGGCGATCTCCTCTCGCAATAACCCTAGTTCCTCCTCCCAGCTCCAGTCCTCCTTCTCGATCCAGGCTTCCTTTCCACCCGCCTCGAACCGCGTCTCGCACTCGCTCGTCGCTTTGCTAACAACGTCTGCAAAGCTGTAGTCTACGCCGCCACCGCTCAGAGTGTCCTGCAGTGCAGACTTGAAAGCAGACAAGCACAGTTTGTGCAAGTTCTTGAGTTGACCGAGGAAGAGAGGGGTGAGCAGGGAGACGATCGTGGCGTGCAGGTCGAGACGTTTCCGGGAGTAGACACCTTGGTGGTAACGCGAGGCGTCACGATCATAACGGGCTATGTGGTGCTTTTAGTCAAAAGAGTAGCGGGCCGGAACGAAAAAGCACACCAAGTGCCTGATCCCTCCAATTGCTCATCAGTGCACCAAGTCCATCAACGACCCTTCCGGCCTCGATCGGTCGCTTTTGAGACTTTGTCTGTTCGTTAAACTCGCCGAGTGCAGCAGTTGAGATCTCGTCGCAACGGAATTGTGCTAAGAGCTCCTGTTGCGTCGGCAAGTCTAGATCCTTGTTGGTCTGGACTTGTTCCTGCAGTTCGCCATGCGGTCGGTAGACGTCACCGCTTGACAGGCGGGATCACGTACCCAAATGTTCTCCATGTAAACAGCGGCGCCGTCGGCCGGTATTCTCTTGTGGTAGACACCCTTGAAGACATAGTCCTCGCGCCCCTTGGCCGTAAAGCGCTGTCGGAGGAGCGCAACTTCGTCCTCGAATTTCTGCGCTGCCAGAATCTTGTGTGGAAGAGCGGTGAAAGCCAAATCAAAGTAGTCCGAGAGCTGAGCGTCCGCGAGCCCGGTTGGCTTGGACAATGCATCCCAGATACGCATGAGGTCAACAGTGAGCGTGTTCTGCAGATTGGATAGGGGCGTCACGCCGAGGTGATCCCGAATGACGAAAAGAAGGAGCGTCCGTGATTGGGGGCCCTCTTGGGTCTTCTTGCCGAACAAACCGAGATTGACTTCGAAGACGGTCTTGAGAAGGCCCATGTTGGCACCTTGGTAGAGACCGACTTGGTGCTCCCACAAATTGATGATCAAAACCTCTGACGAAGCAAGAGAGAACAGCGCCGATTTGCGCTCAAAGTCCTTGGGTGTGTCATTAGTACGTGTAACAAAGGAGACCTGAAACTGGCCGAACCTGGTCCTCGCCTCGTTCACGACCGTCCGTACCCTCCACGTCCATGACCATGACACTCATTCCTTTTCCTCTGCACATCCATATACCTAGTGTGGGTGACGGCTCAGAAACGTGTCCTTGACACCGGAGGAGAAACTCACCCTTCGTAGTCTGTTGTCGTTTTGTCTCGTCCATGACATCGAATGTTGTCCCAAACAATCTGTTCAAAAGAGTACCTATGCGATCCCAAGGACGCAAGTGAGCATAGGACACGTGTCCGAAAATGGTGACCCACTCTTTCCTGTCGACTGAGAGCCAAAGACGGCGACGATGTTGTAGTTGAATCCGGCGTCGCGGAGACCCCAACGTTCGATTTGGGTCGATAGGTGGGGACTGCGGGTTGAATTGGGTCAGGTAGGAAGAACGCGGGCCACAGTGACCGAGGCGACCCGGCCATGCGACAACGCTACTCACGTGAAGTTCTTGTCGTCGTCGATTATTTGTATCCGGTCTGAGGGACTCTCGAGGATGTGACCGTTTGGCTTTGCATCCGAGTCAATTTTTGTGTTCATGATGGGCACACCGTTTGCAACAGGTCCGCTATGCGTCGGTGCGAGTTCAGAGTCGGACATTGAGGAAGCGAACAGAGAGTCGCGTGTCTTTGAGGCTCTGGCAGTGACTTCCGCTTAGCTCGGATATTTCCGATATCCGCCACGACTCTTCAAGCTCCCACTCTACAATATGACAACGGCATCTTTAAACAGCGCCGGTACTGAAAATCTCCGTCAGAGGAAATATCAGCCCAGAAGTCTACTCTTGCATGAACTGCCTTCTTTGCGGTATGGGGGAATGCTTTGATTCGCTTGCAGAGTGGGTCAGAGGACGGCCATGTCACTCACATTGCCTCCATTGACGGAGGACAGCCATGACATGCATGACAGGGATTGGTGCCGGTTAGACAAGCGCGGCACTGCTACTTATCAACACGATAAAAGGTCGGAACACTCTCAACAGCCTCGACACCACAACTTGAACCCCCTCGTATCCCATCCGAATCAGAGCCATGTTTATTGCTTGGGCTTACAAGAAGTACAAGGCCAAGAAGGAGGCCAAGAAGGCTTCGCAAGAAGCATCTGACCCCGCTGCTCAGCCAGATGACCAGGAAGGTGGACCGGGTAGCCAGCCACAGGCTCCACCGAGCGACCAACCCAACCAATAAATAGGTTTGTCGCCTCTTACCGTTTCCACGAAAGGCTCTCAACCGTTGTCAGATGGCTAACAACGCGTTGACCGTCGGCTGAAAGATATTCTCATGTAAGTGGACGGGTCTCCGCTGCGTTGTTCGTTGGTGACACGGTGCTTCAGTTTCTGTTGGTCCGCCAACGAGTTGTGATGATGTACCTATGATAGTAAATGTAACGACCGATGAGTTGAGTGACTTGTTCGTTTCTTAAGATGTGACCCGGTCAGAAGCAGCAATCGAGATGCCAATCCTTTTGAGCTTCCCTTTCCACTCCCTCAGAAGCCTTTCTCTCTCTCCCTCTCCCTCTCATCTCCTTACGTTCTTTCCTCAGTCGTTCTTTTCTCGCCATGACGTCTCAGGACGTCGTCGCGTCCGCCCTCCTTCTCCCCATCCCTGTCGTTTCCCTCGTCCTATCTGTGTACAACTCCAGGTCCACCCCCGCAAAACCCGTCGTCCTCCTTCTCTTGGCCATATTCGCAGCCGTGGCTGCCGCGACCACGTTGAGTGTCGCGTGCGGCGAGCCTCTCGCCATCGTAGCAAACGTGTTCACTTCCCTCTTGCACGCAACGCGTAAGCCCCACTGATCATCGATCCCCCCCCGCTCCTACGATTGACCCCCTTGTGTCCAGTGTGTGGTGTTTCCATTTACGCCCTCACCCCGTCCTCTCAGACCCCCGCTTCCTCCCTCACATTCTTCCTATCGCTGGCTGCTCTCCTCATCGCTTGTGGTACGTGATCTTGCCATGCGCCCGGACCTTATTGGTGACGAGTGGTTGTTAGAACTCGTCTCTACTATCATTCCGATGAGTCCTCGTCTCTTACCGGCCACTCTGGCACTGGTATCGCGCGCTCTCCTGCTCGCTCTTGCCATCGTCACGGCAACCCTCTTGCACCGTCGACGTGTAGCCTTCGCAGCGCAGATGAATGGCGAAAAAGAATCCTTGACGGACGAGTCTCTTGGAAAGACCCTCGGTAGGGTGTCCTCTCCAACACAGGCCACTTGGCCATTCCCTGGTTCCCTCGCATTGCAAGCCAAGTCGGGACGCAGAAGCTCTCCTGCGAATCAATTGACACCACCCCACGTCGTCCCTCTGTCTAGGTACCCTCGTACACACGACGCCAACCAAGTTGCGTGCAAGATGGACAGATACATGTTTCTGCCGCTAGTCCTCGTAAATGCGCAACTATTCTCCACCCTTTCTGCCGGCCTGAACGTGGCTGCTTGCATACTCGAAAAGAATGCGGTCGACCGATCCAGTCAAGCTTTGCAACACGTTCTTCTTGTGTCCGCCGCTTGCACATTACTATGGTCTTTCACCGTTCTCGCCGTCATTCAGAGTGAGTCAGGTGAATTTCAGTACTATCTTGAGCTCACATTCACGCCATGTGGACAAGTACTCCCCGCCAAACCTAGGCCGTGTTACTTGGAGAGGAAAATGGCGACTATTTACAGACAGGGGCCACTCAGAGGCGGTCCCAACATGCTTTCGCGTGACAATCCTGTGCAACGAACACCAAAGCCTTCACTCTCCCGAGGCGAATCTGATTCTATACTCGATTTTCTTTCCTTGCGGGATCCATTTGCCAGCTCCCCGCCGCAGCCACCACCTCTCCCACCGGTCGGGCTTGGCCTTGAGGAAGTGGACGTGGGATGGAACAGAAGCAAGGAGATCGGCATGCAATACCGCTTTCCCGCACCGCGTTCGATCGTCAAAGGAGGGCGACGCAAAGTAAAGGCAACCCGTGGAAACGGAAGGAAGCGTCTCGCGCATCAAAATTCCTCTCGTACGTTGTTGCCCGTCCCAGAGACTCGAGGGACGGAGGTAAACGTAGAACGAGACAGAGGATTTGGAGACGAAGCGCGGCTCGCGCAGCTCCTGTTGCAGTCCCTCAATGAGGCTGCTAGTGAAGAGGATGACAGCCCAAATGCGCCTACGCCGGTGCCGACAGTGACGCCTCCTCAGCCAGCCCACATACAGCAAAGTTCGAGGTGGAGCACGAGTACGACCATCCAGTCCATCGTGTCTGCTTCTGTTAGCAATAGGTCGGGTGTGTCGACGTATACAACGTGTGCGAGCGAGAAAGTTCCAACGAGCAGGATCTCCATGAACACTATCGCTTCGGTCCTCGGTAGTCGCAAAAGTTCGGAGGCGAAAAGGAAATCGGCCATGACTGCGTCATCCTCCAAGGGGTAGATATCACGTCACACGAGGTGCGATTATCATTGTACATATTCTGCACATGCGTCTGATCTGGTGCGCAGGTCTCGTGTAATTCGTTGACCAGCCTGTCGCCAGTTGTCTGCAGACCCCTCAAAAGTGCAATACACTGTCTTTCGAGTCGCTGTTCGTCTTCCTGTCATAAATGCATTGGTACCGTTCAAGTCTATTATTCCTGGCACTTTTGTTACTAGCAGCACCAACCGCCCCAGCTCTCGTTTTCGCATGTCGTTCTTTTCTTCTTTTCCAGCTACTCCAGTGATAACAATTCGCGCAATTCAAGTACATAGAAAACAAACCGTTTACAGTCATTTCAGCCGGATGTTTATTGTTTTTCATTGCATGTACGTCTTGGTGTCGTCGTCATCGTTTTCTCTTCTTTGCCACGTGCCGCCAGTCGACGTAGGGCACATCAATGAATGTACTTTCTTGTGTAGAACAATAAAATTCAGTAGGTTGTCCTGGCCATGGCGACGAGCGTGCAAGCGTCATCGTGTGATTGATACATTAAAAGTATCGAGTTTTACAATACGCTATTGAAGGCGTCATCTTGAGCCGAAATATCAAGTTCACCTGTAACTAGCATGTTAATAGTTAATCACTGGATGGGAAATGGTACACACCGAATCAAGCTCCTTTCCTACCGTAATTAGCGCGTCTCTTCTCGATGCCTCGCCGCCTCTGCTTCGTTCCTTGTAAGGCGTTCCTCGAATCCCGAATCTAATGTGTGCATCTAAGCCAGTGTGTTATGTAAGTAAGTCAAGGAATGTAATGGATACTTACATGCACGACCTTTGTATTTCTGGATATGGCCCTCGATAATCTCCTGTGTTTCCTGCGTTTTCGCCTGTACGAGAATACACACTTCGATGGGATCATCGACCTCTACAGACTGTCGTTAGAAATTTATATCGTTGGAAGAAAAAAAAAAAAAACTTGCTCGTATAGGTTTCCCCTTTCAACATGTCTTTGGTGATGGCGAGTCCGTACGACCGATTGATGGCATCTGCCATGTCCTGCAGCCCCTTTTGAATGGTATCGTCCGTTACATTTCCCATGATAGAGATAGGCGGGACCGTCGGAAGAGGAGGTCCTGCGTAGACGATCTTGGTGTGAGGGGGGAAGTTGGCGGAAAGAGACTCTGCCGTGGCGGGGAAAGTACAAGAGTGAAAGACGACATTTATGCGAGAGGTGAAGTTGGCGGGAGGAGAGTCTGTCATGGTGGGGTAGACACCCGAGTGAAAGACGAAGGAACCCCTTTAAATGCGTGGTCCTGGTCAGCCTCCGCTTGGCATGCTAAGTAACACGTGACGTACATTGTAATTCGAGGTCGCGAGCGCGGCAATGAGTGTATCTTCTGCTGTTCCTTCGCCCCATCTGCATCCCGCTCTGTGGTGTTTGCATTGCGTCATCACTATCCCGATGCTGCCCAACCCCATGCCCTGGTTCGTCCCGCCCTCACCCTCCCAACACGCCACAGTTCGTAGTCCACAGTGCTATGCACCTTTTTTCCATCCCCACCATGCACTCTTGTTCGATAAGAGCGTGGTTGCCATACTTTGTCACCCTTGCTCACTCCGTGCGGACAGTCATGCACGCAGAAGGTAGAGCTGAAGAACACCCGCTGGAGTAAAGGTAGGGTGGTGCTGAGGGGTTTGCCGCCGAGGGCAGCTTGGATGGGTGCACAAATTGCACGGATACAGATAGACCCACCGAGGAGCTCAACAGCGTCGATCTGGTCGAGCGTGAGCGCCGGGCAGGAAACCTACAACTTCATCAATTTCCCATGTACCACAATTACGAGCAAAAAGTTGGTCAAATGAGGGACTCACCAGCCTGGGGACGTCTATTGCCAAAGAAAATGGCATCACCGAGGTCTGACATGCCTTCAGAGTTACCGAAAAGTGCTGTACACCGGGCATCTCCTTGGCAGGGACGATGGGTTCATCGAGGTCCATCGTTATTCATATCTACTTGTCCAAAGCATAAAGACAGGCTGAAAGGATGCTCATCAGCAGTGGGAAAAAAATCTACAGACACTGCGCGATCGATCAGAATCACTGCAAGTGAGATTTGGATCGTCACCCAGTTCCAGACAATACATACCTCGAGGAGGCCATTGTCCTCGGCAGAGAATACTCGACCCATTGTCCACGGGTGCGCGTGAGCAAAGAGTCAGGAGTTTTTGACCGAGGACAATCACCTCATCTGACTACTTCCGTTCAAGTTGCTCCACTGCAATACTAGGGAAAACAACGGAGTTGGCCCATTGGTGCTGTTCTACTGGAAACCGGATCATGGATGTACTGCTCTCCATGGTCGACGGAAATAGAGAGATGCCGTCTGAATCGATCTTGGCGGTCTGGGACTCATTGGCAGGAAAGGGCAGTGCACGGCTTTTGCCTTGTTTGTTCTCAGGGCTCCAAGGGGAATAGATTAATATTATGGTTTTAACTGGCTGAATCCACAACGCATGCTCAATTGTATAGCTTTATCGAGTGTATCAGCAGTGATCTCGCCAACGGAGATGACAAAATAGAAGATGAGTCCTCGGAATATGTGTAGTATCCATATGATCACGTTAGAATGTAGGTATGTAACAGGATACCACTGATCAAGGTACCCAGTTCTTGATGATTATAGCAATATGAGAGACGACCTTTCAATGATTGATCGATTGTCCACTTCTACCAATCAATGGCTTGTCGACCAACTCGCCCGGGAGATTGGGTCATGTGACGATGCTTGGAAAAGATGACAATGCTCGAGTCATGATACAAACGTTTGCTAGGAAATTTTACATACTGACCTGAAAAAAATGACATAGTGTACATTCGCGTGCAAGGCTAGAATGTCGCGTCAACCATGGTCTAGACTTTAGATAATGGTTCCATAATCTGGGATAATTATGAACGGGTGGATACCCTGCGTTGAAACACAAAAACTGGCAAGTAGAGACCATGTCAGCTATCGGCCGGCGGACATTGTGGCGAAAAGTACGCTATCGACATAGAAGAGGGTACAGAATAGTCGCATTCCACTGAATTGTGTGCTTGCAATCGACGGTCGATGATCGATGATTAATGACAAATGGCTTCCATATAATTGACTCGTCAACGAGCGCGCACATCGGATATCATAGTCGTGGATCACGGCGCCCGTCAGTTCACAGTAAGTCGCATCAGGTGAGATTTACTTGCCTAAAAATGCTGCAGAGCGGGGCTGGCAAGTGACTACTCCGAGTTATTTCGGGCGACATGGAACAAATCGTGGCACAGAAAATATTTCGCCCACTTGCAGGGGACTCGTCGTTTTGTTTCACTTTGACAGCTTCGACCTGAGTCGGATGAAATGATCGGCTTTCACGGTCAGGGATTGAGAAGTTGAGTGGTGTCGTTCTGACCTCTTCCCAACCAAACTGCACATCCACTGAGGTGCAGCCTGGCCGCCGGAGGGGGAGGGGGTATTGCTATCACAGCACCTTCGAGTTGGAGCACTGTACTATTCGATTTTTCAGCCAGGCACGGGGTGGGGAAGTGTTGGGGCCGAGCGGCGCCGTAGATCTGGATCAAGTTGCCGGCATAGTTAGGGTGCGCTGACTAATATCGAGTAGTAGTAAGTCGATATTTGAGCGAACTTGGATCTCTCATTCTCCATGCCATGCCATCGCTCACTTTACCTCAAGTCAAACTATCCAATATGACACTCTCGAAGCTCCCTTTTGATATCCTCCACGAACTCGCGGGCTTCCTCGAGTTCAAGACTGACCTCGTCTGGCTTGCACTGTCGGTCAGTCCCAGCTTCCATCTGTAGTACATGCCATCCTCAGGTTACTGATATCATCCTGCAGAATAGGCACCTTTTCTTTGGACTCTGCCCCATAATATATTCCGACGTTCAGCTGCTCAGCATAGAGCAATGTCTTGCAACTTTGACGATGCTCAACAACCGTCCTGATATTGCCCGCCATGTACAGAAGCTTCTTATCCGTTTCTCCACAGCGCCCGGGGAAAACCCGATTGGTTACATTGTTTCCTCTCTTGTACAACGTCTTGCACATACCCTCGATGCACTCCACACCTTCATCTGGGATGCCGACCAAGTTCCCCAGCGTGACGATCTGTGGTTTGTGTTGCGAACATCGTGAGTCACTAGTCATGCTTCGTCGTCATGTGATAATAATTTCATGCTATGGACCAGCTGTCCTCGGCTTAAAACCATCGGCATCTCGTATGGCGCGGAACTTCCAGAAACTCACAGCCATGTTTGTTCCATGGAGTTTGTGTGCAATGTTCCATACTTACTGTGGACTTAGGTTTTCCAATTTAAGAGTCTCCGCGGTTTCACCCTCAATGTGAAGCGAGGCTTCTACGAACGGTTCGCAGATGCCGATCTCCAAGGTGATAGATATCCATGTTCACGGACCGTCCATGTGTCTCATCGCACACAGAGTTCCCTGCAGAACCTCACTTATGGGACATGCTCGTTCGTCGATCCCCGGACTTGGAGGAATTACACATCAGCGGAGCACCGTTCATTTCTACACAGATCATCCATCCCTTGTGTTACGCACACTGGCCCAAGCTGCACACCCTTTCTCTGGGTGACATCTTGCTCGACTGGAACCCCCGCCCCGGCATTAAGCCTCCATTCGTCGCGTTTCTTGAAGCACACCCACAACTGCGTTCCCTTCGGATATCGCGTGCAGCACTCAATCCCGCACATCTGACGTCACTCGAACCGGGCTCGCTTCCAGAGCTCACTCGCTTTAGCGGCGCCATTGAGCATTTGCAAGCGTTGGCACCCATTCGCCACCAAATAAGCAGTGTTGCACTCGACGAACCGTTTGTCATCCGTGACGTCTCTCCTTCGCTACTGGCCAGCGTTCTCAGGGGTCTTAAATCCTTGATCGAATTGCGCATCTGCTTTGTCTTTCAGTCCGCCTATGAAGGCGGGAGCTTGGTTCGCTCCATTGCACACGCCTGCCCTGGTCTCACTAAACTCGAGGTCGTATGCACACGCAATTCCTCACTCACGGTTGTACGTTGGTGCCGTCTTTTTGTATCTTATCGCCACTCATCTGTTTTCTCAGGACAAGCTCGCCAAAGCAGTCCGCTCCCTTCCACGTTTGCAACATCTTCGAGTGACTCTTGTTCGCTCTCAGCATGAAGATCCTCTCACTGCATGCGCTGGTACAATCGCACATACGTTTCCGCGATTGCACGCTTTCTCGATAACATTCATTCCGCCCGACATCCCGCTTCATTTCGACTTGGAGATAGGTCGAACCGTTGGTCATCCTGGCCACCCATATATCGAGACCGGGAACTACGTCATCCAGACAGACGAGTATGATTTGCCTATCTCTGTGGCGTGTACAGAGTGTCGCAGTCCTACCTCGCTGCTGTCTTCATTGGATCCATTACTTATGACATCAACACTCTCGTTTAGCAACCGATCCCCCGCGAAGGTCAAGAAACAATACTCTCTTGATTTGCGCCCGCGAGCAAGGAAACAGTGCGGGCTTGGGCTAGTACTCGAGAAGAGTAATGCTGGAGAGGAAGTAAGAGTGTTTGCTGTGCTCATGTCACTCACCGGACTTGCGCTTTGGGGCTTCTTCTCTTAATCTAGTGCTCGTATTGTACGCTAGTAAATACCTGTCAGATTACTATACTACGTTATTATACCATCCTTATTTATACTAGTACTATTACTACGATCGTAAACAAAGGAGCCACAAAAAGTACCACGCTTGTTTGATCGCAACCAGTTCAAAACACTTTCCACGCTGGCATCCGTCTACTCCATCTCCTCCTCTTGCTATTCACACACTAGGCATGTCATATCCAAGGTAACATCCATGGACAGCCTACTCGCAATCGGTGTAGGCCTTGGCTTGCGCATCCTCCTTGACGCTGTGACGGACAACGACGACCGAGTCAGCGGTGCGTCCTGCCTCCCCTTACGTCCGACCCATCTGATTCATCGTCTTTTTCAGGCGTCCTCGTCGGCATGTGGGAAGGCGTCGTCCTCAACCACTTCATACGACGCATACCCCGCTCCTTCGACCCTTATCTCGGGTTCGGATTCCGCATATTCGTCGACTTCCTATTCACTCAGTCCCTCTCGCGCCTCGCACTCGTCGCGCTCTGGTCCCTCGTCGGCATGCTTCTCGCCGACGTCGCCCCCAACCTATGGCGCGACTCGGGTCTCCGCAGGCTGTACCGCCAGGTCCGCAAGGATGTTCGTCGCGTCGACCGCGCTGTTCCGCGCATACGCATCAAGAACGACCTACCTAGCGTGCGGCGGTTATTCAATCGGTCGCGAATGGCATCGTCGTCGCAGGCATCGAGCTCAGTACGGAGCGATAGAGCCGCCCCTTCGCGTTCACCAGTTCCGTCGCCGGCGCCTGCAACAAGCCCTGCACGCAGACCTGGGCGGACACCACCGGGAACATTTCCCAACGTCTCAGGTTGGTCAGAGACGGGCACCGACATCTCCACCCTCCGCCTCCGCGTCGAGGACGTCGTTACCTATCCAGGACCCTCACCATCCCTTATACCCACTCAAGAACTCGCAACGTACGGGCGCACTGATACCACTCATGTTTCTACGTCACAGACACGAACTACCACCGTCCGGGAGACAACAACTACAGTCACACAAAAAAACGAGTCCGCAGTGCGGGAAACGGCCGTTGAGACGGCCACCACGGTCGCGGCTGTTGCCGCGTCGATGTCAGTCGAACCCATCGAGGATGCATCTCGCCATGATCCACCTACGATACCCGATGATTGGGTGGACATTGAACGTCCCCCGGGTACACAGGCGAACGAACCGGTCGCTCCATTCCAACCCGACCCCGAACCGACTCCCGAGCTGCACCCACCCATCCCATCACGACCCGCATCTATCATCGTCCCACATCCAGCGGTCGACAGCATCCCCGATATTCCTGATGTCGATCACGGCAACAAAAAATCGCGACCTGCGGACCAAATTTCCCTCCCCGAATCGCGCGCCGCCTCGGTGATCGGCGGTGTGTACGACCAACCCCAGTCGCGGGGTGCATTGCGCGACTCGTTTCGTTCTCGAGTAGACAAGGCTACCTCTGAGATTGGTGTAGACCCGCAGTCGCTCGCGCCGATTACCATGCAGTCGACAAAGAGTCAGACGACTTCGCGCGCTTCTTCACGGGTGGGACCCAAGCTTAAGCGGTCTGTCGAGGTTGATGCCCCTCAAGTTCCTCCTAAGGAGCCTGCGGGGGAGCCAATCAGCCAGGGCAAGCCTCAAGAGACCGGTCTTGTGCATAGTACAGAGCCTGTCGTCCCACCCTCTGCGGCCGACAGTATGCTTGATGTCAACCATGAAAAGCCTCGAGAGACTGCCCCTGTGCATAGGATGGAGCCTATCGTCGTCCTGCCCCCTGCAGTCGACAGCATCCCTGACCTCAATCCTGGCAACAAAGCATCGCCGCCTCCAGACCAAATTCCGCTCCCCGAATCGCGCGCCGCCTCAGTGATTGGCGGTGTGTTCGACCAACCCCATGCATTGCGTGACGCGTTTCGTTTTCGGGTGGACAAGGCTACCTCTGAGATTGGCGTCGACCCGAAGTCGCTCGCGCCGATTTCTATGCATTCGACAAAGAGTCAGGTGACTTCGCGTGCTTCTTCGCGGGTGGGATCCAGGCTCAAGCGATCTATCGACGTCGATGTGCCCAAAGTTCCTCCTAAAGAGCCTGTGGGGGAACCGGTCAGCCAGGGCGAGACTGGCCCTGTGCATAGTACGGAGCCTGCGATAACCGCCACACCGGCGCAGGTCGATCCCCCTGCTAGCATATTGTCGCACTCTGGAGACGCCAACACGCCTCCGCTCTTGCTTGCCACGAGCCCACGGAAGCCAGAGCAGACACAAATAAGGAAAGCTGACTCAACACTAGGAGACGATGCTGGTATTGATCCGGCACTCAAGGGCGGCGCAGACAAACGCGACAAAAGCTCGTCGTTGCTCGACTTGCCCTCTCCGACCCGCACGCCGCTGCCTTCGCCCTGCGAATTCGAAGGTGCTCCCAAGGATTCTGCTGCTGCAAAGGATGACCCCACAACGCAGGACGAAGAGCTGACTGAACTAACAGAGGAACAAAAGGCTGTAGAGGAGAAACGACTCGCATTCTTGTCGTTGCAGGCTCGAGAGCTCGAAGGGTCGCACGTCGATTTGCAGAAACAATTGAAAAATGAGGATGACCCTGATGGTAGCCCTGCGAAAGCGCTCGAGTCGGATCTCGAGGACTCGGAAAAGACGTTGAGCGCGGTTGCGGCAAGGTTGAAGAAAAAGAAATTCTCCAGTGATTCGTTGTCTCTTTCATTTTAGAGGATGGACCGCTGATCAGGCTCTAGGACCGCCGTCGGATCCTTCGATAAAAGATATTTCCCTGACGGGTAAATTGCTGTCAGAAGTTCAGTCTCTGCTTACTTCGGCCATCTTAGATATGTTGTTGGCACGGGACGACGCAGAACCAATGACCATACAAGTTACGATCAACAGGTCGAAACCTCTCAGGGGAAACGCAAAAGCCATGAAGGACGCTGTCCATGCCTTCGCTAAACGGTAAGACTCTTATTAGTTCGATAGCACACGAACGTCGGCTGACGAGCCACTAGACATAAATTCGCGGTACGGTCTGAGAATGCGACCCCTGGTATCATCAATGTCACGTTCTAAGTATTTTATATATATCTCGCTCTCGATAATATCTCTGTTGACCGTTAGAGTCGTGTATGCTGTCCGTCTGTAGCGTTTTAGTGTTGTTGTGGATGTTTTCTTGATGGTATTGCTACGTATCTATCAATAATGGACGGCGAAACGATTAGACTGGTGGCTTGAGAGCGATGGTGGCTAGCTTTTCGCAGATGAGGTCGAGGCCGGCACCGAGGTCCCAGTATGCAATCTCCTCAGGAGAGAGTTTGCCCAGCACGTAAGATGCAGCGTCGCCATCACGGCCGATGCCAATGCGGAGGCGATGAAAGTTGGGATTATCACCGAGGGCGCGGATGACGCTCTTGACGCCGTTGTGTCCGTTGGCGGAGCCGCCAAACTTGACGGAGAGGGACATGGGTCTGTGTTGGAGAGAGTCGTGGATGACGATCAGTGAGCTCGGAACGCGGGCGGTGTGCCGGAGGGCGGTAGCGACGGCTGGTCCGGTGACGTTCATGAGGGGTTCTGAGGGGAGGTATGAGTAAGGTTTGGAAAGAGAAGAGGGGGGCTTACTTGGCTTGAAGAGGGTGAGGTCTACCGAGGAGTCGCCGAGGACGACACGCGAACGACCGGTGTGACCGTCGAGGGTGATGCGGAATCGAGAGGCGAGGGCATCGACGATGAGATGACCGACGCTGTGAGAGTCGGTGATGATGATGGGAGTAAGAAAGAGAGAGAAGAGACTTGCCTGTGTCTTGTGTGTGGAAAGGGAAAGTTGCCGAGACCGGCGACGAGGATGGTCGAAGTCATTCTTTCTTACATAACTACGTCTCTCTTGTGCTTGTCCCTCCATGTCCTCCTCCATCCGTCTTCGTCACGCCCTCCCCCACACGCTCGACCCGCTCGACCTCTCCTCCCCCTATGCCAGACAGTCCCTCGCCGAACTCAGGATACTCCTCCTCTCATGCCTCGAGGACGTCGAGACTCGCCTCACCAAGATTGACTCGCCTACCAGCGGCCACACCGTACAGGACGTGCGCACATGGGCGCGGGACGCTCTCGAGATGCTTCGCAGCATTCGATCCGATGTCTGCTCCCATCTCCCTGACCTCCCCGATGTGCCCTCCCTCGGAACCGTCCGCACCCACCTCTCTCATTCCCTTGCGGATATCACCTCCGTCATGGAAGACATGTGTTCCCGCTTCTCTGACAAGCATATCGCAACCCTATCAGCTCGGCTCCAGTCCCTTCATGCCCATTTACGGTCTGTAGACGTCCTCTCGACTGACCTCCCTGCCTTTCCGGGGAGTTCACGTTTGTCGGGCCTTTTTGAGTCCATCATGTCTTCCGAACTCGCCTCCGAATTGTCCGATGACGTCTCCGAGGCAGGTGACATGGCCCGCGACATTGCTCGCGCCATCAAACAGTCCCTCCGAGGCTCAAAGCTCATTCACTACGTTGACCTCCCCCCTCAATGGCAAAGCAACCCTTTTGTGCTCAGAGGATACCGGTACGTTCATCCCACGCACGTTCCTCGTGTTTGCTTTAGCCTCCTCTTTTAGGTTCATTCCGCTAGACCAGTGGCCGCTCATTGTTCTTTCCTTGTTTGCTTGGCATAACGAAACACGTGCGTCCGGCCCTTACTCCTCTTCCCGTGCGTTCCGTTGACAAGTGTCCAGTAAACATTCATACCCATCTCATCCCCCTCGTCTTCTGGCTTATTAACTGTATTCCCATATTCAACTCGTCCTCCCTTGAAGACATCCCAGAGACCACATTCATCGCATTTGCCCTCACCTGTTTGACCACGAGCGTGATATGGCACACCATGGCCGGGTGCGCCCACCATGACGGCATGGACCTCTGCGCCAGGATTGACTATGTCGGGATTGGATGGTAAGTCTGCTCTCCCCCCTCCTTCACATCTCTAACTGGGTTCGACAGGCTCATCAGCGCCAGCGTCGGCACTGTCATACACTATGGCTTCCAGTGCCACCCATATCTAGGGAAATTCTTCCTTCTTTGCTGCCTCCTCACAGGTGCTACTGGCAACGTGATTCCCTTCCTCAAGTGGTTCAACGATCCAGAATACAAGGTATGACCTCCTGCCTATCTCTGTGCCCACAGTGTGCCGACGTTTAGCTAGCTCGCTCGCGTCGGCTTCTTCCTCTGTATGGCTTTCACGGCCATCGCGCCCCTTGCCGTGTTGACGTACCTTCACTCCTTACGACAGATGATCATGTTCATCAGTAAGTCCCCTCTTTCTTTTGGTCGACGTTGTCCCGCCAACCGTTCGTGTCAACCTAGACCCCATCTGGCCGTCTCTGATCTCCTATCTGATCGGCCTCGTGTTCTACGTGACCCATATACCAGAACGCTTCCTCTCTGAGCGTTTCTCTCACTGGCTTGACTGGTGCGGCGGTGGCTCACATGCCATATGGCATGCCTTTATCGTCCTCGCCATCAGCCAGCACCGCGCTGCTATAGTGTCCCTTCGGGAAGGAATTCCCTGTGCGCTCGTTCCGTAAACTATCGTACGCCCGTCGTTGCGCGCAAGTAATGTTTTATTCTCAGGTTATTTGCATAGGATCTATATATCAGCTGTAGAATCACGCGTTCGCAGGGCTTGATATGCTGACCATACCCATTCCCCCGAACGTGTTATTTAACGATACACATCACTGGTGATATTGTAGAGATAAAGGGTACAGCATGTGATTACAACGGAATTAAATGTGTCGACAAAGGAATGCGTCTATCTTCATGAAACCGGTCAAATCAATTTTGCCTCTCGTTTGGCTTGTTGCACTTGGGCCAGCCGCTGGCTCCGCAGGGTCATGGTCGTCCCCTGAGCCGCCTTTTTCGTGGTCGGCGCAGGCACTGCGGGTGTCACTGCCGCTTGCGACAACGATATGCGCGTGTCGTCCGAAGCGAACCCAGGAATGCGAATGTTGTGGTTTCGTTCTGCATCCGCGGCATGAGCAGTGCCCTATTCGAGAGCATCAATGAAAACCATAACGCTACCTAAATGGAGCTGCAAGTCCTTGACCTCGAGCGCGTCCCCCCCACGGTGCTTGGCGAGTCTACACCCGAAACTCGTCACCGAATCGATGAACTCGTCTGCGATCTGCAACAACAACTGCCAACGGACCGCCCCGATATTAGCTATATCCAAAAAAGAAAAAAGAAGTGGCGTACGTCCTCGACCTCAGGTTCGATCCGCACGTTGGGATCGATGCTCGTCACGAGGTCCTGTATCGACCGCCGCATGCTCTGATCTCCCGGCGTGTTCTTCCTCCTTGCCCGTCCGTCGTCCAGCGTGAGCGACGTAGCCTCGTCGCCTCTTGCAATCTGCGACGGTGTCCCTATATCCCAAACATCAAATCCACATCTACAGCGCGCGAAATAATGAAACTAACCCGATATCCGACCCGCCGTCATACCACCCGTGAGCGTTGCCCGTCCCTGCTGTGCCGTTGCCCACGTCACTGGCCCCGGATTGGTCGTGTTGAGCGTCTGACTGATCGGGTAGCCGTCCCCGGTAGTGGACGTAAGCACCGGCGCCGGCGATCCGTTCTTGAACGCAGAGGTCGTAGTCCCAGTCGTAGTCGAAGAAGTTGTGGTGGCGGAGGTGCTGGGAGTGGGGGTGGGGGTGGAAGGCATTACGGTGGTCTGTCGGACAAGCACGCCAACGTTGGTTTTTATATCGCGTTGCAGTCGTCAACGACGACGACGACTTACCTTTGTCCCGGAAGTTCCTGCCATGGTGGTTCCCGGTGTGCTCGCGGTGGCCGTGACAGGCTTGTACCGCTCCGCGTATTCTTTCAGCTAAAGAGTACAAAGGGGGGAGAAGGACAAAGGACAGGGGGGGAGGAGATTAATATCATTGAATCGCCTCTTGCGATCTCGCTTAACGTTACGGCCTGGCCGCGCACCTGTTGGATCTGCTGAGGGTTCAGTTTTCCCTGCCGCGCGAGCTCGCCCAGCTGGCCCATGTTCTGTGCGAGCAGCTGGGCGATGCGTTCCCCGGTGATGGACTCGCCGTTTTGGTTCTTGAAGGCATTTCCGAGGGCGGTGATGATGTTCGCTGGGTTTTGCGGAGCTGGCGTAGACGATGACTGTTCCGGCGAGTTCGTGGCCATCGCGAGGCTGCAAGTAACAACTTGCTGTACTTCAAGTATGTCTAGAGGGTTCGTCACAACATTCGTGAGAATAAATTTCCATATTTTACTTCAAAGTAACCAGGGACGATCCGTCCAAAGAACCTTCAAGCTGTCGCCTTTCTTGGAACCAGCACACAGAGTCACTCGTGCCCGCGGTTCGTTCATGGACGATGCAAATGTCCTGCATCTCCATCGATCCCATATGCATGAGGATAACAATTTTATAATCTACACTCTATACCACGTGCATTCCTAGCCCTGACAATCTGCCCATCTCTAATCCCGGCCCACCAGCTCAGCCCGAGGGAGACGACACACGCCACGAGCGTCATTCGCAAACTCCCCACGTAACACTCCTTCCCGTCAAAGCACTGATGTTGCGACGGGAGTCCGCGCGACGCCAAGTTGATCAGCGACAAGACGCGCGGTGCCAGCGAGGAATGCGGCTCTTGCTTTGACACATGGTTGTCCAGACCCAGCCCAAATATGAGCGAAAAGAGGTTGCCACCGAGGGCGGGCGAGACCGCGACGAAGCCCAAGTTCTCAGCAAGATGTGCTGGCAGCGCGAAAAACATGAAAATTCGACCAACTTGTTCACACACAGAAAGTGGACGTACCCAATCCGAACCACTCGATCATGATCGTTGGTAAGCTTCCGAACAAAAACCCGTATGCGAGCCCCAGTAAAAGGGTCGCCATCCACAATGTCTCGACGGAGGAGACAATCATTGCGGCAGCTTGGGAAAGAATAAAAAAACACGAGACGATGCAAAGACAAGTGACACGTGGAAGGCGAAGACGAGTGTGAGCAAAGTCAGATATTAACCCTGGAACATAAGTGGTTAGCTTGTAAGCTAAAAGGAGAGAGAGAGACAGGTTCCACCGATCAAAATACGTCCTGAGAAGTTTCCTAGGCTCAAGATGGACACTTGAGCCGCTTGCCACTTGGACGACTCAACATCATCGTAGACTGGATATGTTTTCGCATAAAGTGCTTGCGCGATCGAACCAACGTTATTTATATCTGTCAAAAGAGAATGAATTCGAAGTCTCGATAGGGTCAAACGCACTGACACATGATACCCGTGCCGCCACCTACAAAGAGGAAAGTAAGTTCCCACTCTCAGATGCTCGAAACAGTAAGTACTTACATATTCCTATGATAAGGAAGACTAGGTAAAAGTCCGGAGTGGACCAAAGTTGCATTCCATGAATGTCTGGCAACCCGTCCTTATCGACAACACTCCTTTCACAGTAGGAAATTGAAGTGTTCGATTCTATAACGGAGCGTGAAACAGGGTCCCGATACGAGCTAGTTTCCTGATCTTGTGACAACAGCGGCGCTGAGACCGAGTCCCATTCAGCATCCTCATCAACCTCTATATTGCTTGCCCAAGGCGCCCTTTGCGTGTCCTCGTGTACAGGGTGTCCATTCGAGCAGACCGGAGAAAACTCTCCATTCAATGATGTACCAAGAAACCGAGTCTCATTGGTACTGCTCATTGGCATTTTCGACTTCTTCGGAGAACCAATGTCTTCCCAATTCGAAGTCAAGCCTAATAATACTGGTTCCTCTATAAAGAGGGCAGCATCTCCGCTCTGGATGAGTTCATATTCCTCAGTCGCGTCCGAGTGGTGATGGTTGGCACTTGTGGGAGGCAGCGGAATAGGCTTGACGGTGAATAGGCCGACAACCATCGGGATGGCAGTTCCTAGAGCGAGAACGAGCAAGAAGGCAGATGTATCTCCGGGGAAGAGTATGTGCGCAAGCAGCGAGAACCAGAAAGCAGAGAGTCCAAAACCGGACAGAACGAGGCCGGTGGTCGTAGCACGCTACGGGACGTCAGCTACATGTACCCGACGATATGTCCGGTAAGAAATACACACCAAACTGGACGGAAAGCTCTTTGCAGTCGAATTCGTAGCGGCGCCAAGCCCCGCGTTACCCCCCGACCCCGTCATGAAACTGCACACCACAAGTAACGCGAAATGGAGTGACGAGACAGCCACACCGTCGCCTATGCCGTCGTCGTACATCTTCTTGATACCCAAATAACCGACAAGAAGACCGATGCAGGCACAGATGAGCGGGATTCGTGGGCCCTTGCGGTCGACGATTCGACCCCAGATAGGACCGGAGGTATAGCCGCCCACTATAGACAGATCAACTGGCGCGTATGGAACGGAAATATGATCTCATACTATTTCCTGCGAGGCCAATGATGTTAAGTTGGGTATGCGATACTCGAAGCCGAGCACCCAGCTGAGGCGCGTAAGCTGGCAAGCATTTTCATGGGAAAAGTTGTTTCGAGACGCGAAAGACGACGCACCAGAATATATCTGATTAGACAAACGTCATCAACGATGTTTCCATGATGCTGAATCAGAACCACCCACATAGTTGGTTCCAGAGCTTAGCGCTACGAGGACGGAACCGAGGAGCGTGACGGTGCGGGATATACTGAGTATTTTGCCCGGTTCCACCGACGTTTTCGTGTCCGCTGACACCATTCGGCTGGTCAAAGTTGAAAAAAGGACTTGATTTGAAGGATAGCGACGGGGGGTCTTGTGCCAGGACACCGAAGAGCAAGTAGTACTGCTGCAGTTACCGAGTCTCCTTTGAGTTGTTGTTGTCAAGTGGCAGCATAAGTATCTGGAATCGGATCCCCGCAACTCAAGGTGGATGAGTTGAAAGAGCCTAACAGTTGAACCCGAATCATGTTGCGCCGGGACCCCGGTAGATCAGTTGTATATATGGTTAGTGATCGAGTAGACGCGTGTCTTGCGTGATCAACGGGTTCACGCCGGTTCAACCGAACCGTGAACCGAGCTTCGAAGCGAATTCCTGCTAAATTATAAATTGGTGTGCAGGTGGTCTCCCCAACCAGTTCACCCATTTTTTTGATGCGTTCGTCCGATAGGCAGCTCTGTGCTCTGTTCCGTAAAATGGCGGCTCCAACTGGTCGGCTAGGCCATCAGACGCCCATGAAAGACGAGCCTTGGCCACAAGACGACTTCCCAGTGTCGACGGACAAGGTTGATTGTGAACGACTCGGAGGTGCTCCGGACCAAGAATTTCAACCTAAACCCTCGCAGACGACAAGGACTTGCTACAGGTGGCTGAGATTGGTGGCTCTTTTCAGCCTGGCCCTCCTGGTACAACGCTTCTGGTCGTCTGGGTTTTTTGATCAACTTCGCAGATCGGAGAATGATAGACCCCTTAGTCTTGACGACCTCTGTCCACAAGTTGAGCCACTCGCTGCTCCTGGACATGAGGCTTTGTTGGAGAGCCTCGACGAAGAGTTCGGTTCCAGCGAGTTTAAACTCAAGGCATACGAGTCGCTGGGTGGTGCAGTCCGTATTCCGTGAGTCTTTCGTCTACACTGCAGTATCATCTTTCCGTGTTGCTGACTATGAGTGTGTATACTAGGACGGAAAGTTACGATGACCTCGGACTTCCCTCCGAAGACCCTCGGTGGGAAATCGAGACCAAACTCCACAAATATTTCGAGTCACGTTTCCCAAAGATGTGAGTGTATGTAGCCCGCTACACCACTCAGTGGCATTGACCGTTCGGTTTTCAGTCACGCGAGCCTCAAACGCACCAAAGTAAACACCTACGCCTTGGTGTATGAATGGAAGGGAACCGAGGATCTGAAGCCACTGCTACTTGCTGCTCATATGGATGTCGTCCCGGTTATTCCGGAGACGTATGATGATTGGATCAACCCCCCATATTCCGGTTATTATGATGGCGAATGGATTTGGGGCAGAGGAAGCTGTGATGACAAGCCAGGTGTGATTGGAACCTTGTAAGTTTGGGACCCACGCTCGCGTTGTGCAAACTTACGGTGAATATCAAGGACTGCAGTGGAAACGCTTCTGGAGCGTGGGTTCGTACCGTCTCGCACAGTCCTCCTGGCCTTCGGTATCGATGAAGAACGTGGTGGTGACACAGTATGTTGGCTCTCGCCTCACAAAATTACTTTCAGTGTGCTCAAGATAACATACCTAGGGTGCACACGAAATCGGAAAGTACCTGCTCGAGAACTATGGTTACGATTCGTTGGCGATGATTGTTGATGAAGGGGGTACGTTTATGAATAACCAGAATGGGACCGTATTCGCCACACCAGCAATTGCCGAAAAAGGAAACATGAATATACGTATGGACGTACTGACCCCTGGTGGACACTCGAGCGTGCCGCCGAAACATACTGTAAGAAAAAAGTTGTCTGTATTTGCATTGCATTCACATGTAAAACAGGGGATCGGTATATTGGCCAATCTTATCACCGAACTAGAGGCTCACCCATACGAACCTGAATTGGTTCGGGGATCTGCATACTACCAGGGTCTGGAATGCCGTGTCAGATACGACAATGGCTTTCCGGAATCGTTGAAGCAACTTGTGTTACAATCCCAGACCAGCGATGAGAAGCTGCAGGAACTTGGAGATCGTCTTGTTGACTTTGATCCCACGTTCTACGCCCTGTCGGGAACAACTCAGGCAATCGGTGCGTTCTGATTGACTTATTTTCCCACTGCTCTGATTCCTTATGGCAGACCTTGTCGGCGGAGGTGTCAAAGTGAATGCTCTCCCAGAAGCCGCTTGGGCCGTTGCAAACTATCGTATTGCTGCACACAGCTCGATCTCTGAACTGACGAGTCGTTTCACTGCTATCACTCTCCCTGTCGCTGAGAAATATAACATGTCCCTTGAGGCCTTTGGAGAGACGGTGGGCTCCGTGGGTCCATCGTGGGGGACTATTCGCATTGGAGATGCATTTAGTAGCCCCCTCGCACCAGCCCCTGTGACGCCCACGGTGGGAAGTGGGCCTTACGAACTTTTTTCGGGAACAATCCGATCGACACTACAGACCCATCTCCGCACAGATGAACTCCCGAGGACTGCCGTTGTGTCACCTGGACTCATGACAGGCGAGTTTTCCGTGTCCATACTTGTCGCGTATGATTATACAGATATGTCGTGTTGTAGGCAATACAGGTAAGCGGAAGACGTCTTGGCGAAGATGAAAAAGCATTGAGACACGTATGCAATGACCCAGACACGAAGCACTACTGGAATCTCACGAAGCACATCTTCCGATATAATCATCAGGGTGTTACCGACCGTTACAATGGGTTACATACCATCAACGAAGGTTAGGCCCTGTCTATCCATTTGGACGAATTGCTTATCATCGCCTGGTCAATAGCTATGCGAGCAGAAGGGTTTTTGGAGCAAATTCGCTTCTTCACCAGGCTTATTCTCAATGCGGACAGAAGCGACCTGCTGGTCTAAGAGTGTTTGTCCGTTGTACCGCAGGTCGAGCCTCCTGGGAGTTTATGAATCAGCAGCGTCCTTCTGATGGATACTTCATCAGCTGATGGTGGCACAATCATCACTCCACGCTTCATTGTGTGCTCGCTGTCCGAGTGTGAGACATACTCCCACGGTCGACATTCAGAAAGAGTCCACCGCCGTCCATCTCATGCTCCACCTTCGTGACAGCATCCGAGCAAGTCTTTGAAATGGTCCTCCGAGCCTCTAACTTTGCTTGCCGACGTAATCAGGTACATGATGTTTTCAGCGTTTGTATCTCATTCCCGTTGTAGTGGCGGTTGCACCCTCGGGCGAGCGAAGCTTACTTATTCATATTTTCTTACTACTTGATGCGGCTGGCTCATCTCCAGATCTAGAAGTTAATGCCCGGTCATTTTCCCGAGAGCCGCGGATTCGGGAGCGGCAGCCCGACGTTTCGATGATTGCTCACCGGCACCTTCCGCCAAAGCAACATACTTGAGCACACGACTCTCGATATTTTTTCTTCTCTTGTCACTTTTGTGACTTGCCCATCTGTATTCATGATTTGAGTGCGTCTTGGTCCTTTTCGTGCTATCGCTCCGGCGCGCTTCCCTTGGAGTCGGGCGTGTCCTCGACTTCTTATTCGCTCCGAAGGTCTGGGCCTTTGCGTCCCCCCTTTCCTTTTCGGATCTTGCCGGTCCCGCCCTGCGACGCGATCAGCGCCCTGCATGCGGCCAGGCACACCAGCGGTACCCTAGACATATGAGTTGAAATCGCCCCCGCGTAGTACGATCCATCGACCGGCCACTGTATCGTGCTTCAGCGATTTCTCTCCTCGTTCGTTGAACGATCCCCGCACGGAGGGCCGTTTATGGTGATTGCGCACCTTTGTATGGGGTCGGGAGAGTCGCTTACCGAGATCGAGCAGGATTCCAGCCCTTGCCGGATCCGGGTAGATTGGTGAAGAGGACGCCCCGAGACTCTCGGGGGAGTAACTTGTTCCCTAAACACGTCACGCTCGGACACTGGCTACGTAAGTACGGGAATGAGGGGTAGATTGTGGTGGTCTACCTTGATCGGAGCCGGGGAATGATGATGACATCGCCGTTTGTGGGGCGAGCCAACAGAACCGGGCGCGAATCCCGGCGGAGCATCATGAGCCATCCAGCCGGCGCTGTAACCAAGTATGGCGCCAGCACCTTACGCGCCTCCATGACGGTTCGGATCTGCCTCTGATCCGGCCGATGTTACGAGGCCGCAATATTCTCCAAAAGATTAGGCGGAGTGGCAGCGCTCTGAACCCGATTGTTATAAAACATCAGTTTGCCCCAAATGTGTCTCGTGGGTCCACGATCATGTCATCCACACCCAAGGGCCTTCAGCTGACTGATGCGAAATGTGCGAACCCAATTGTAACCAGCCAGGAGGCCATACCGCTGCTGTCACAATGTTGTGTCGACTCCCGTCGCTCAGGCGATCACACAGGTTGCATGCTCCACCGCTCCTTTTAGGTTGTACTATGAACAAAACAAAAAAATAATGGAGAATCGCTACATGTCGATCGCTCCACTGATTCAACACCCGCGGCCAAAGTTGATCATATGTTCCATTACAAAAGAAAGGTATTCAATAGGTATCAAGGTGAGGGGAGGATGTGAGTCCGCCGAAACTTAAAATAAGTGGAGTACAACAAATGCGAGCCTCCAACAAACCATCTTTCAATAACGAAAGAATGGTACATGCCATGTCGTGTCCAAGCAGAGGAGATAATTGTATACAATTACATAACGTGGGTGTGAGCAGAAGGTATGCTTGGAATTACGTGGGTCGCTAATTTACCAATATGCGATTCGAGGCTCGTCTTTTCGCGCCAAGGGAAATCAAGAGCACGAAACATGATGCACATGCAGTAACAGGTCGAGCGTTCGATTCTAAGTCAGGGTTATGGGCATAATTTAAGAGGCGAAGAAAGATACGCGGCGAGGAACGACTATGCGAAGCATGTCGCCATCGAATTCGGCTCGTACTTGGGCCAATTCTGCATCATAGCCAAACGACACGCGCCGCTCAAAGTGACCTAATCACAGTCTCAACATATAACCGCCTCCTTCGAAATGATGCGACATACCGCCTTCAGGCTCCCATGAGTCTGCCACAATGTGCAATATCCGACGTCTCCTTGTAGCAATGGTTCTAAGAGGAAATTGATCAGAAGAAGAATCGCTTAAAGAGCCAAGCAGACTAACATTCCGTCCCGTTGGAACCCTGGTAGTCGGACCAACAAGCTATATTCCAATTGTGATGTCTCCACAGCAATCCATGTGTTTGCGGGGGTAGAATGACACAGGAATGTGTCGTATGTGGGACGGTCATGAGGGCCCTGCTCGTTCGGTGGAGGTGGTAGGATTACTGGTGCTTCTGGGCCCGGGGTATGATGTGTTGCCGGTGACAGAGGCATTCTTGACAAATCACGAGTTGTCGGCGTATCCACTTGCGGAAGAAATATCGAATACGGAGGTGGAGGGGAGGATGGGATTGGATCAGATAAGCGGGATGAGGGAGACGATGAGGGAGGTAAAGGTAAAGGTCGGCGCTTGACTGTCTCTCCGGATAAGCTTTGAAAAGAATTGTCTCGTAATGGCGGTTCTGTCGGTGAGGGTGCCACAGAGACAACAACATCTGATGATGGGGAGATGCTGGCCACTGAGCCCTGCTCTAACCGTGACGAACAGTCGGATTGCGAGGTAGGGTCGTCATGTAATTTTGGTTGTGAAACCGAGTATGGGAATCGAGGAGTTATTTCAGGAAGTACAGCTTTGTTTAGTTTCTCCAGGTGGTGTATGGACTGAGATGCGTCATGTGGATCAGATAGAGGAGTCGGCGATGTATGGTTAGATTTAGCGGTGACCGGCTCCTCAGAGGCGATAGAGCGAGTGTGGACGAAGTTGTGTGGCATCGAATAAACGGACAGTTCAGTAGTTGCGAGCACGAGTGTGTTGGCGGGTGGCGAATATGTTGAACTAGAGATAGGTCGATCTGAAACTAAGCAGATTGGTTCGAAGGACGACAACTCGGGAGCGTGGGACCGAGTGGAAGGCGAGGAGGGAAGAGGGACCTCCCTGGGAGGATTGAAGGAGGCCTGTCTTCTTGACAATGACGATTGACGGGATGGAGGGTGAGAATAAGGAGGACGGGAACGTCCAGCTAGAACAGGGCGGTCAGAAAGTTACGACAGGATTTGTTGGTGGAAATAAAGGGCAGGAACGAGTTGGACGATAGCCGACAAGGGTGGGGAAAGCGTAAGGTGCGAGACGAGCCCAAAGACAGTAAAAGAAGAACAAATGGACGTACTCGGGGAGGAGTGTTTTGGAGAGTGGGATATGGGACCCTTCTCGTCGTGCGAGTGCATCTTCTTGTTGTCGAGACGATTGAAGGAGAAAGAGATGCTGACACAGCGTAATTTGTTCCTTGTTACTGTGGCGTGGGAATTAACTGTATGATGTCATCCCGTAGCGGTGCCATTCAGCGCGAAGGTCCGACGATTGCTGGCATCATCTCTTGTCACACACCGCGATGCCACAAGTGGGGCTGCCAATGCCTAACACAAAACAAGCATGTGTTTCACCCTCATTCACACTGATGATCCCCTCCGGGATTCGCCCACTACAGCAACTCGTATGTATGCCTGTGCGAGGATAGCCCGGATGCTGCCATCGACGGAGAGAGGAAAGGACGTCAGAACTTCGACTGTTTTTGCGAACCAGATGAAACACTATGTCTTTCACGTGACTAGGAACTCAGTCTCGCACTGCCACTTGAGTCGGGAATTACCGTAGAACTCGACCACTAAGGGTTACTTGGCGCTGAGACGCGAAACGACTCGGCATCACAAAGGACGTGTCCATTTAATACGGTGGTTTTTGGGCGGGAAGGGGAGAGAGGGGGTTGCACCCTCCCGCTCAAGTAGATCCTTGAAAACATCCGAGATGACTAATTGATTTACGCCCCATCTCTTGATCAGACCCTTCACCTCAATGCACGTCAAAAGAGTAACCCTCACGTCCAAGAAGAACTGGTGGATGGGTTTGTCTCTCTGTCTCTTATCCATCGTGAGTACTCAATGTTCCCAGTCGAACTCGACCAGAAAGAAGGCCCTTTGAATTCGTCATCCAACTCCTTCTCCTCCGAAGAGACAAAAGTTGCTCCGGACGATGGTCACTACCATCATCAACGCCACGAAAAAGAAAAGGATACCAAATCTCCCAACCCTTCCATACCCGTGTACAAACCGCCTCGCCATCCGACCTCCATCTTCTCCTTTCCGATCCCAACCGCATACTCTGCTCCTCCAAATCCAACTGCTAATCTTGCACCCTGTGCGCAAGGTTCGGCGTCTGTGCTCTTCAAATGCGTCGTAAAGAAACCGGACGTAGTACAGCTCGAGATCAACGGAGAGATGCAGTCCAATGCCCAGGATGTCACTACCCAATTTCTCGCAGAACTCCGTGTTTACACAACCGTCTCTCGTCATCGCAACATCGCCGGTTTCTTGGGTTCTCTCGAGAATGTTGGCCTGGTCCTCGAGTACGTCGATGGCCGCTCTCTTTATGACGTGATTCGCCAACATCCTTCTCTCTCGCGAGCAAAAAAGATCGACTTTCATAACCAACTCCTAGACGGTCTCACTCATCTCCATGCCTTCCGCTTAAGTCATGGTGATCTGTCCCTTCTCAATATACAAGTAACCCATTCTTCAGACACGATAAAACTCCTTGATTTTGGGCGCTCCGTCTCTGCGGATTCGATATTCATCCCGCCATCCGATGAACCTGTGGACCCTCTCCAGAACCTCCACCGCAAGCCTGTTAGTAACGCACTAGGTCCAAAGGAACACTCAAGGATGGTGGAACAAATACACCCGGGGACACGGCCGTTTGCCGCCCCGGAGGTTTTACGCGGCGAATGCCACGATCCTCTCCTCGCCGATGCCTACAGTTTTGGTATGGTTCTCGTCGCCATCGATAGATGCGAGGTCGTAGATCTCAAACCATGGGAACAACGCAAGGACGTTGTCCCGGATAACCTCTTCACCGGCTGCGAGGTTTTCGAAGGGTGTGCTAGGGAGTACCTGAGGAGGCTTGACACCAGGAGAAGACTAATGAAAGAAGACATAATGCCAGCTGACATTTAAACATATCGACTTGCTCTACCTTTGCACTTTCTTCCACTCCTCTGCATATCCGCACTATCATACTACAAGGTTTTGGGTGTCGCCTCATCAAGATCCTCGCATACCCCTATGATTAATTTATTCGGGCCTGCCTATTGTTCCATTATTACGTGTAGTACCACCGTGACAACGAACTTTCTTATCACTCTCACCACTCATTCTTTTGTCTAGTGTACCGTTGGAACAATCAATCTCGAATCCATTGCTGAGTCAGCATAGTATTCGCATTTTACTCCGGTGCTTCGTTCCTATCAACTTAAACAATGGCCACCGTGCACCCCTCGCGCATGGGTTTGGTCCCACAAGACCCAAGGGCCACCTATCCGGACCGACGTCGTGGAAAGACACCGTCACCGCCCCGCAGGTACGATAGAGATCGCAGGGAGAGGAACAGAGAGAGGGAAAGGGTGAGGGACAGGGAACGCGAAAGCGACAAGGAAAGAGACAACTACCGGGAAAGAGGGAGGGGCGGAGAGAAAAGGAGAGAATGGTCTGAGGACGGTCGTGACCGTAAAAGGGACCACGGGAGGCGGGCTGACGACCAGGACGAGGATAGAGGCAGACATCGAGAACGGGAGCGGGAGCAGGACAGGGGGGAAAGCAGGAGCAGGAGCAGGAGCAGGAGTCGACGGCGAGCCTCACCGGAATACGGAGACTACAAACGCCCCATATCGCCTGGCCTGGCAGCGCCAAGCGTGTATCCAAATCGTCCGCCACGAGACGCACAATTCGAGCGACGCAGCGTATATGGAGGTAGTGGCGGCGATTACTTGAAAGGGTATGGTCTCTCTCTATTCTCTTTGGGCTGATCTGTGCTGAAACGGGTTCCATAGCCGGAGGGCGCAGAGAGAAGGTTCGACATTCAGTGTCTGGCCGCCTTCGCCCAAGGCTCCTGCACGCACATTGTATGCAATCGTTTCTTTTGTTATCTGTTTCTCTGTGACCTATTCTCCCGTAGATCACCCGGGCATGGCTCCTCTCGTAGAAAGTCCAAGCGGTACCGCTCAGAGACTCCGACCGAACCTTCAGACTCGGAATCAGAACGTCGTCGTCGCGAACGCAAAGAACGCAGGCGTGCGCGAAAAGAAAAGGAGCGCAAAAAACGGAGACTTCGGTCACGAAGCTATGATACCGAGGAAGACGAGCATTCCAGGCAAAGAGATCGTGACCGAAGGAGGGAAAGTAAAAGCCGACCGCAAAGCCCAAGCCCGAGTCCCGTCCCTTCATCTTCTCGCATATCAGAGGGTGAGGAGGAATGGGTTGAAAGGCCTGCTGCTGTGGTTCCTTTGGTCGTGACTCCTCAAATCAACAGCTCAATGCCTCCACCGACTACTATACCGTCGCGTAGCAAGGCAGACGATGACGACAGCGACGGCGACTCGGACACAGATGTCGGTCCGCAACCTCTAATCAAGGCAAACGCATCCAAGAAAGTGGACGAGCGCACATACGGTGGTGCACTGCTACGCGGTGAAGGCAGTGCCATGGCCGCCTTCTTGCAAGATGATACAGACAGTCGTATCCCCCGCCGAGGTGAAATCGGTCTCACGTCGGACGAAATAGCACAGTTCGAGGCCGTTGGATATGTAATGAGCGGCAGCAGGCACAAGCGCATGAACGCCGTCCGTATCAGGAAGGAAAACCAAGTCATCAGTGCAGAGGAGAAAAGGAGTATCCTCAAGTTGCAGAAGGAGGAGAGAGAGAGAAGGGAGGCTATTCTCAGGGAGGAATTCAGCGAACTTGTGCACGAGAAACTTAGAGGGCCAGAGACGAAGCGAACGGTCACTTAAATCGGCACGTCCTCACCATTTACACTACACTGTTCATGTAACCCCAAGTTTGGATGCACTGGACACACCAAGTGTATCTATGAGCGTCGGATTCGTTTGGTTACTACGAAGTCGTTGTCCCTGGTGATATACTCTATGCGGGTAAAAACTTTCAGAGCTCATCGCGCTTGCCAGCTTTTATGCCCGTCAGTTCTGTCGTGAATACTAGAGCAGCATTCGGCGGGATACGACCACCAGCCCCACGGGTCCCTACAAAGTACACGTCATGAGAAACAGTGAGAATGAATAGCGATGGACAAACCGTAAGCTAAGCTAGAAGGGATGGTTAATGTGCGCTTTTCTCCCACACAGGCTCCAAGAAGGCCATCATCCCAGCCACGGATCACTTGACCAACACCAACTGAAAAAGGACAATAAAGGTTAGCGCTCTGCGCGATAGAAGACAGCGTGGCAACACGTACGTCTGAACGAAAAGGGCTGGCCACGATCCACACTATGGGCAACCGTGTCATTACTGCACTTGTAAGGTTTACAAAGCGATGTACCTCGAGTCAAACTTGGTCCCGTCCTCAAACAAGGTACCAGTCTTGGAAGGGTGGTCGCTTGATGAGGGTAGAGCTGATATATCGAATACTATGAACTCACGTAGTGAACGAAGACTGTATCTCCCTTGTGTGCTTTCTCGCTGCATTCTTCTGGCATGAAAGTGGTCTCGATCAGAAGTTCAGTGGGAGGTTGCGCTGCGTGGACGCAGACCGCTACTGACAACAACGAAAACCAGACTTTCAGCAGCTGCATGGTTAGTTAATGAGAACCAGTGAGAACTTGAGGCTCGTAATAACGCAGCACGTGACTCACACTAAGTTGCTGACTAATCTTTCCGTAAGTTGCCGCTGAGTCAGCAACTGTACAGTGGGTATCCTACCCGTAACCTTAATATCCAACCGCTTCATCGTAATCGACGCCGACCCCGAAGAACAAAATGGTGAGTCAGCGCAAACTCGTATTAGGTTACGTTTTGAACGCATCACCAGCCTTCACAAAAGACCTTCCGCACGAAACGGATCCTTGCCAAGGCCGCCCGCCAGAACCGGTGAGCAAATGCGCACCAAATAGGTGTGGATGTGAGCTCATATGGTCATCACAGGCCAATTCCCCAGTGGTTCCGTCTGAAGACGGACACCAAAATACAAGTAGGGTTTTCTGACCCTGGCGCTACCTTTTCCGGAATTCTGATGTTTTGCACTTACAGTACAACGCCAAGCGTCGTCATTGGCGACGCACCAAACTCAACATTTAGGCCTCTTCTTTTATTTGGCCGATGAGGGCGATCAGAGGGGGACAGACACGGAGCACGCATGTACCACGCGCAGCCAATTTACGACGACGACTCGTTTTGAGCATTAGGATGCATCCAAATGGCATCCAAATATTGAGCATGGATACTGTGATTCTATGTATAGTGGAAGATCCTTTTATCTGTCCGTGCTCAGTCCGGGCGGCTGTCGAGACCATATGGCTGAGGAGGTCAGAAGGTCGGTGTCTATTAGTGTTCACTGCCAACGATCCCTCGACTTCCTTTGGCCATGTCGGCTATAAACAACTTGAACATCGGCTTGTGGGTAACCGCAGAGTGACTCAACGATTGAGTGAAGTACATCGACGATAGCCTGTACTTCTGTTAATTGTCAGTCGTGTTTACCAGCACGCATGACGCAACGTGTTTGCCGCGAACTGCTTCCGGGTGACACATCACTCGTTTGTTGACCACACATCCCTACCCGGCAACTTCTCCGTCTTGCAGCCCCGCTGCATTTTGTAAGAACAAAAATCTCCCCACGTCGCTGTCCTGGTGTACGATGTCTCTTATTATCACCATCTTCTCACTCGTGTTTTTGACCGAACTTGTAACATGGATCGGGAAATCTGTTCTTCTCGATTT